>JANAVB010029189.1:72500-73963 GCA_029216955.1 Iris pallida | reverse complement strand
AGATCCTCGTCCAGAATAGGAAATCAAATTCCCAGCGCTGCCACCCTCAGCACCTCGATAGTGGGGATGTCGTCCCTCTTAGGCGCCGATTCTTCTTTCATCGCCTCCTTCTTAATAGAGGGAGGCTCCTGATTGATGCCAGGGAGCGGCGGCTCCTCTACCACTGCAATCTCAGCATTCGTCGAGACACTACAAGAACCAAAAGACGGAAAAAAGTGATGATGAATGATGAAAACAGTCAGAAGATATTCAGAGGTGTTCATGCGCCCGTTTAAGACAACTTTTATGCGGCTCGGACATGGAATATGTTCCATGCGGCTCATGGGACGTGTATGCGGACCATGTAATTTGAAAAGCTCGCATCAAATGATTATGCACGAAGCAATGCAGCAGAGCAGCATCTGTTAGGGTTTCAAAGCACCCAATCTTCCACACAGTCCTTACCGTCGACGACAACATGAACGTCAAGACGAACGGGGTGCGGCTGTTGAAGACGAAGCCGACTTCCTACTCTTCGCCACAGCCTTCTTCACTGCCTTGGAGCCCTAGGTGCCATCGTTGTCTGTCGGTCAGAAGAAGAAAACAAGACAGAATCTTAATCAAGAAGAGTCTAAGAGAAATCCCTCCAAATACCCTTCTATTTATAGAGAAAGGAGGACCAAGACCGACGCCTCGTACAATAGTCGACTCTTCGACTATCAATACAGACTAGCTAATTAAAGATCAGAAACTCTTGGGATCCTGCCCCAAAAAAGGTTCGCATGCATGACATAATGACGTGGCAAAGAACCATGCGGCTGATATATCCCTGCGGTTTAAAAGTCCCATGCGGCAAAGCCATCCATGCGGCTGAACAGTCCCCTGCGGCTGAACCACCTATGCGGCTGAACAATCTATACGGCCAAGATATCTATGCGGTCAGGGTTCATATGTGGCCAGAAGAATATACATCCATGCTTCTTATTCAAAGTATTTCAATTTTGCAAATTGAAAACTTTGAAGGAAGACTTGTAGAAGCATGGAAAATGATCCATACGGCTAGGAAATCTCATGCGGCTCAGAAAGCCCATGCGTTCAGAGAGTCATACGGCATAAGGGACTATGCGGCCCGAGACATCCCATGCGGCTCAGAAGATACGTGGCATAACAGTGTTCCCCTCCGCCCTATGCTGCATTAATTACTTTGACGGCTGACAACTCTGAAAAGAGTGACAGCCCTGACACAAAGAGGCAATTATGACTCTGTCATAATGACAGACCCCTAGGGAAGAGAAAGAGATCTCTGACACAATCCCCCAAGATCCATAAAAATACCACGTGGCCCTGCCACGTGGACGTTCGTATGCGGCTCGAGCGAAGTCTTCCCATGCGGTTCAGAATGAAGCCATCCTATGCGGCTCAGGCCGAAACAGTCTCATACGGCTCAAACGGAGGCCTTCCCATGCGGCTCAAGCGGACCATTT
>JANAVB010029189.1:0-67500 GCA_029216955.1 Iris pallida | reverse complement strand
TTCCATTCTTTATCATGAGATATCCTGTTCCTTGTTTCAGTTGTAGACTCTTGTTATATTCCTTAGAGTCTTATCGATATTTATGCTAGTGGGCTGCAGACCACGACCCATAGTGTTTATTCATGTTTTATATTCTTATTTTGGATTGAGATATAGATTTGTTTGCCATGATTTGGCAGTATACCATAGCCTTGACAGCGTTTACGTATTCGAGTCGGGCTGGAGTCCGCTCGATACGTAGCTGGCTTGCTCATGAGCTCGCGCCCGAAAAGCGGGTGCGGGTCGTGACACATACAATATTCCAACCCCGGGTCCGACAGATCCGAACCTCCATCCCCGTCATATCGGACACACCCAATACGATACATCCCAACCCGATAATACAAATGCAAATTTTTAAACCTACAAACACCGTCTCAGCCTCGCCTCGGCCGAACCCAGCCTCCACACCACCATCAACCTCATCACCGGCATCCCCGCCATGGCCACACACCGCCCCTGCCCACCAGTTCTCCCCGGGCTTCGGCCATCTCCCGGCCCAGACCCCCCGCTCATCACAACCACCGTATCCTGTCCCGACTCTTTCGGCCACCCCCCTCCTATCGAACAATACTACCGCCGCCGCTACCACATCGTTACCACCACCACCCACACAAAAAGAGAAAAAAATATACTAGAAAACCCTCACCTCCACGAGTTGGCGATAACCGCGGCAGCATCACGATGAACTCCCCACTGTTGGGCCTCCGGAATGTCCACTGGCCCCCCGGTGAGGCCATCCGTCTTTGCTTGCCACAGGACCCTACAGGCCTCTGCGACCGGAGCACCGCCCCACTCCGGTGAGGCCATCTCCTACCGCCCTCTCCTTCCAGAGCGTCGCCGCGCCGACGCATTCTCCATCCTTTCCGATCTCCTCCGTCCGCCGAACGGTGAGCCTGACTCCCAGCGCCGCACCCACCGCGTAGGGACCGGGCGCCACTCAGATCTGGCGGCGGCACGTCCCCAGTGCAACCTGGCCGAGCCTTGCACAGCTCCGACCTCCTCCGTACCTCGTCGTGCCCACCCCGGCCTCGACCGCAGCCGCACCCAGTACAGCCAACCACCGCCGCCTTCACGGAGCCACAGCGCCTCCGCCTCCGATCCCCGAGCGCCACCTCCTTCCTTGATGCACCGTCGACGTGCCACATCCCTCGCGTGCCACCTGAGAACCGCGTCCCTCCGGCCGCCTCGACGAGCGTCGACGACCGCCTCAGTGAGTTCCCGAACTCTTCCCACCTCTCTCTCTCTCTTTCACAGAAAAAAATTGGGGATAGAGCTGATGAGGTTTAGGGATTAGTGGTATTTATTATTATTATTATTATTAATTTTTTATTTAATAGTGATTTGATAAATGAACTTAAATAGTATTATGATCTTTATTATTGTTGTATTACTTGTACCAATTAATTATGTTAAATATTTTATTAACTAAAGTAGATAAAAAAAATTACTTGTGTAATAGAAATATATAGGGGCTATGTTATTGATGCCAATTTTTCTATCTATGCAAAATAAATTATTTGTCAAAATTATAGTTTTACAAAGTAGGGATTTTAACCTTGGATAATTTCAAAAATTATGTTATTATTCATCTAAAATATTTTGAAAATATATTCAACCTAAATATTAGTTTAACAAAAACTTAGAGATTAGCCAAAAAATTTTGGTTTTTAAAAGTATTTTTCTTTTCTAAAACATATTTTTCTAATAAAATCTAGTTTTAAATTTTTGTAATTTCCAAATAGTTTTCTAGATAAAAATATTTTTTCATATTAAGACATTTCTTTTCAAAATCTCTTAGATTAGAAAGTCTCAATCATGACTAATCATCCTTCCCTATTTCTCGTGAATTTTGGACCCTTGTACATCAATCATGGCTAATGGACTACTCGAACTTGTTGGTTTATTGTACCACACCAGACACACCAGGCAAGACACCTTGCCTTTACTGTTTAATTTCTTGCTCAATATCATGCATAATTTTTCTTATTTTGCAAATATGTTGTTCTTTCAAAACCCTATGTAGTTGCAAATTACTATACTTTATGCAATTGGCTTAGAGTTAAGGGACCACCGTATGTTTAGTGCATCTCATAAACTGTCACGATGTGCCACGGATTGTGTGTGAGTTGTGAGTCGCATATAGATGCAGACTTGCGTGCTGACTGATCATTAGTGCGTACAGGCTGTGCGTTAGGATATAACTGCTAATAGATTTTGTTGAAGACTTGGCAGTTATTAAAGATTAAACAGTGTCGTAGAGACGATGCAAGTATAGTATCATGGGGAGGAAGGAGACATTTATTAGCGTAGGGGATACATGTTCAGTACACACATAGATTTGGGCCGATAGTATCTCGGATGAGCGCTACTTACTGCCCCGGGGCCGATAGTTCTCGTATGAGCGCTACTTTCTGCCCATGGTCGATAGTGTCTCTTATGAGCGCTACCTACTACCACTCTCTCTCCATCTATGCTGAACACCTAAGCTCCTGCGTAGAACATTGCCTTCTAAAGTGCATCTCACATAGAATGGTTAGGAACCTTTACTCGTGCATACTTTTCTGTTTAGCTTTTATTATTCAGTTATTGGCATGATATTATGTGTCTTGTTACGTCCCTCTGAGGACCTGGTGATCCCTCCAGGTGTGTGTTTCGTGGTTTCTTGCAGGTGCTCTAGCTAAGGCCATACCTTCCTTCGTGATGATTGCTCTTGGACACGTCACTTGCTCTCGTTCGACCAATTCTTTCTTTGTATATTTTTCCATATTTAATTTAGTTGGTAGTAGATTTGTCTCCGCCCAACTATTATATACATGACAAACTCAAAATTGCTTTTATATCAATATTTATCTTCGTGGATGAGATTTAGTGTCTTGGCTTTCCACATTTACAGCTTATGTATACATACGAGCCGTATATCTACTCGTATGTATACAGCTGGCATGATACGTATCGAGTTCCAAGTATTTTGGGACTGTGGCATTACACCGACGCCCTCCCCAACCCCCCCTTCCTCGGTCCGATACCGATTCCGATACCCTCCTCCCCTGATCCGATATACTCATAGGATTGGTCCGATCGGAAACCACCTATACCCCCTCCCCGATCCGATACTCCGATCCGAAACCACCGATACTCATAGGAATGGTCCAATCCGAAACCACCGATACCCCCCACCCCTCCCTAACCCGCCGGACAGAAAACCCCCTCCCCCTCTCCCACCCACCCCGACAGCCCACCCCCGACAGCAAACCCCCCTCCCTTCCGCCCCCCCCCGACAGCAAACACCACCCCCTCCTCCCCCGACAGCAAACACCCACCCTCCCGCTCCGTACCCAACACCATCCACCCCCCCCCCCCTCCCCTCCCACCGCCAGCCCTCGTGACAGTCGACCCCCCACCCGAAACCCTATCCCTGCCCCAAAACCCTAAACCCTACCCTGTCCCCCGCCCTCAACACCCTCCCCCTCCCGCCCCACTCCCTCCCCCCACCCCGCCGGCCCCAGCGACAGTCGACCCCCCTAAACTCGAAACCCGAAACCCTATATGTTAAACAGAGAGAGAGAGGGGGAGAGAGGGAGAGAGAAGCATACCTGAGAGAGAGAACCTGTCGGAGAGAGCTCGTCGCCGGGAGAGAGAGAGAGAGGGGGGGGAGAGAGAGAGTCTTTTTGGAGGAATGAAAAATTTCCTCATGTCGGTTCAATTTAAGTTAGGTTAAAGTTTTAGCGACGGACTACCGACGGATATATCCGTCGGTAGGTAGTCGCTAAATACCCACTAGATTACCGACGGAACGTCCGTTGCTAGTTAGACGCTAATTTATCGCGCCATTTTTTTTTTCAGATTTTGCCGCCTCAATGTGCGACATATTAGCGACGGAGATCAATTCGTCGCTAAATTTTTGTCAAATTAGCGACGGATGTGCGACTGATTTTGGCACAAAAAAATAAAAAATTATCCATTGCTTTCTGACGGTAGTCCGTCACAAGGTAGTCGCTAGTCCGTCGTTATTACCGACGGACAAGATCCATCGCTAATGGTCCATCGCCAAATTGCTGTATTTTAGTAGTGGATAACAGGTTTGCTAAGAAAAAGAATTGTTGCCTACTAATAAGAAATGAGACGATGCCATGCTAAAGTAGAGATGTTGCCTTTAATCAATGAACTGTTGCCATGCTAACAAGAAAAGAAAACAGATTGGTTATATGCCCCGAATTTGTATACTTTTAAAAGTAGAATGATATACTATATCTGCACAGAACTGTTATTATGTTTTCAAAGAGATGAATGATTGCTTGTCCCTCAAAGATGTTCTAAATGTTAAACATGTACAGACGGACTTGTACATGTTGACAAAAATGAAATATGTAGGAGCTTCAGCTCTGAGTTATCTAAGAGCTTCGGCTCTGAATCAAAGAAAAGGGAGAAGGTGGAGTCATAGCTCTATCGTTTAAGGAGAAGAAATGTTAGAAAGTGGAATGTTTGCTCAAAGATGAAATGTTACCTCAAGAGTTTATATGATAGAATTGTTAGAGCATGCATTGGTCTCGGACAACTTGTGCACAAGGAAACTAGATCTCTCGGGCGGTACTTGGGGTGCCTTGAATCACTCGGCCTATGAGAGATTGTCTAGACACCGTGAGGTACAAGAAACCTCGCGATCAGGGGGGTGTTGTATCACATCCTTAGCGATGAGCTGAACCCAAGTGTCACAACGGCTAATCATGGGAATACCCATGGACCATCATATAGATAAGTGTTGATTGTGCAGAGCTGAACCCAGGAATCACAGCTGCCAATCGAGTCTGTATGTGGCGATAATAATTTTGCTAAGAACTAACACTGCAGAGATGAACAGAGAAAAACGTTGATTATGTTATGTTTATGCTAATCCTTATCTTATGCAGGGATGAACCATCGGCTAAGGTAAGAATTAGTGAAAAAAGTGATACATATGTTGCTTAAGTTTTCTGATCATGATTTGCTTAAAGAGAATAACCTGTTACAAGGAATAGCTATGTCCCGTTCAAAGAAAAGATGTGAAACTCGTGCTTGTAAACTGGACCCTGAGAATGGCTTGAAGAAGAGAAAAGAATGCTAATGTTACTGTCCCTGAGAATAGAGTATGACTCATGAAAAACATGTTGCGCACTCCATAAGAAATGAAATGTCCCTTGTATGCTTAAGAATGAAAGAATGATATGTTGGCTTTTCAAAGTGTTTTTCAAAAGATGTAAACTGACTCTGTACTGCATGAAATAAACATAGGTAAAAGTAGCAAATCACATCACAAGAAATATTTTCTCACTAAATAAATTAGTGATCATTTCAGACAAATGTAGCCTTTGTTCACAATCACCAATATGTTAATATACTGACCCATCATCAGTCTGCACGCAGGTACAAGCCGCATCGAGAAGGATAGTCCGAAGCGATAGCCCGAGCCTCATCCTCAGGAGCCAGAAATTAGAAAAGATGCCAAGAGATGGTCATCTGTTACAAGAGTTGGTTTTGTATGTAAAGTGATGTAATGTATGGAACAAGATCAATGTAATCTGTAATATTCTGATAGATTGTAAGCCAATGACATGTATCAGAGAGAAATGAGAGCCTTGTACTATGTTTAAAAGATATCAATAAAGAGAATTGCTTATGTTACCTTGTGTTTAATTATATTCTGTAATCTGTTCGCTGCTAAATTTAAATATCTGTTATATTTTTCGCTGTGTATTGTCTATCTTGTCTATTTTGTCATTGTAGGTTTTGGCCTTGTGCAAGCGCAACTTAGGCTTGCACGACATCACGCCCAAGCAAGGACGAACGGTTTTATAGAGTCCGAAGCGAGGACGAAAGGACTCTCACTACAAGAATAAGGGCTTTCTTGACGGTGATTCCCCGTCAAGAAATGGGTATCTTGACGGTTGCGGATCCGTCAAGTAGGCCGGAGTCAAGAAAAGGGCCCCCCCTTTCTTGACGGTAGCTGGAAGGGCTTTTCTTGACGGTTTTTTGCCGTCATATGAAGTACTTTTCTTGACTGTTTTTAGCCGTCAAGATAGCAATTTTTAGAAACCGTCAATGTAGGCAAATACTTTTCTTAACTCCGGCCTAGATGACGGTTATTAGCCGTCAAGAAAAGCATTTATTCACAGGCTATTATGCAGCATGATTTGGATTAAAATTAACGTTTGATAACCGTCAAGAGAAGCTATCCAAAGTACCATCAAGAGAAGTTGCCAAAATTCCATCAAGAATTATATATAATATTAGTCAAACACACATAATATCAATCCAGAAGCTACACACATCAAATTACTATAAAACTCAAATTTCATATTAACAAACTGTATTGTTCATACAACAAAAACTTTCAATACATATCCCACCACATGTATTCTTTACTTGTCCAACCACAACATAATCCAATTAACCACAAAGTACACATATTCCATATTTGTTGTTTCCATACCACTTAAACATCTAAACCACAAACATCCATCACTTGTCACCACAAAACATAATCCAACTATACAAAATAAAACCAAAAAAGTAGCAAACCAGATCGGAGCACATCCCTCTCATATCCACTCATCAACTCCAACTGCCAGAGTCCCACAGCCAGCTAGCTAACTGTCTGTAACAAAAACCCAATGTATCAGACAATATAAATAGAGGTAATGAAAAGAGAAAGACATGGAAAAAGTATGGAATTACTTAGCTTTAGTTCATTAGTTTCTTGTATAGCTTTTCTTTAGATGTCTGTAAACCTTCTTTCTAGCAATTCAATAAATCCCATTTATGTTTTTCCCTTTAGATAGCAGTCCAAGAACACAATATATCCAGAGTTTTGATTACATTCACCATCAGAATCATGGGCACCCAAGCTTCACTCAAGGACATGTGTTAACCCAGCAACCTAACCATCAACCAAGAGTAGCACAAGAGCCACTATCATTTGGGATGAATTTTTCTCCATTAAATTCATTTGGGAATATAACCACTGGACATGCTTCATTTGGGATTCCATCAGCACAATACCTATTGAATGCTTCATTTGAGAAGCCATCAGCTCAACAACATACATGTTATACTTATGAAGGAATTCCTGCATACACTAACCCAATAACTGCACATGTGGGTCATTTGAATTCCCTAAACCATGCACAGATGGGATCAATTCCTGCACAGTTTGAACCCAACCCTTACTTATATGTTCAGACACCACAAGAGCCTCCACAGCAGGGTATCTCAAGGATTTTACCCAATTGGAGTATCAGAAAACCCACATATAGGGTATGCACAGATGGGTGTCAGTGGTCCAGCCATGCATACCTATGTGCAAGCACCACAAAAATCTCAAACACTAGCTAAGTTATCAACATTAATGGAGATATGAAACAACCTGCATCTACAATTGTACTGATATTAGTCACTTGAATAAGTTGAGAAATGCAACTTAGATGGAAAAAAAAGGTGAACACCTGATATTTTAACTATAGTGCTCTTAAATTTCAAGTATAACATAAGACGCATATATTTTACTTTAATTTAATAGGCCTTTACTAGTTTGTTTACTATATCCCATTAGCATTATTTTGTAGCATTTGAGACTTCGAGTTTTCAGTTTGAAAGTAGGAAAGAGGACAAATTTGTTAGATGATTGAAATATAAACAAATGCTTTTGTGATCTTATTTTTGACCTCCTCAAACATACTAATACACCAGGACATACTAATACAACAGGACTCTTATTCGTAGTTGTCGTATGTTTCTTTCTATGATAGATTTAACAAGAATTAATCAAGACTAAAAACACTTATTATAATTGGGAAAAGCTTCTAAGTTTACATAATCTTGAAATCTCATTCCACTACCCAGTCACATGCTACTAACCAAGAATACATGTTAACATATAAAAAAACTTTAAAAAAGCATTGTCTGCTAAAAAAAAGGAGAACATTCGAAGTATAAGACTTCAGCTCCAGCATCCATTAATTCTTGATATATATTATCTACCATGCTATACAACGGGGTAGTCCCCTCAGATTCATATTCCATACCCAGTCAACAAAAATTAGGTCATCAAATGACATGTAAACCTCAACAAAAGAACGTTGGGAAAAGTAAAATATGGATATAAGCCAATTTAGGATAAAGTGTCACTTGGTAATAAGAAAGACACGACACCCATCCTAATTTCTATTACAATTCATAATATTATAGGGTATATCATAAAAAAGATTAGTAAAAGTCTACAAGTCCTAACACTCCAAGTCATATCAAATATAGTTAAGCAAACAGATCAATCCACACAACATACATTTCCATACAAAATACTTGAAGAACACTATGGGTCACACATAGCTATTTTTAGCAATAATCTTTGAGATCAGGTTATTGCTAGGGTTGACATTGTTCTTAGGCTAGTCTCCCATAGGTTGTGGTCAAAAGATATATTAATTTATTAATCTTAATCGATGATAGACCAGGTTACTAATCTTAATCGATGTGGGATCGAGTTAAGAACTTCACTTGACACAAGCTTGGTCAAGGACTACAACAAGTATACCAGGAAAGTGATCTAGGCCTCAAAACCCTCTCTAAGGCCTTACGAAGAAAGTAGTAATGATGACCAGCTTTTGTTTTTTTAATTATATTACAAATATTATCCTATGTGACTTAATATTTGTTTCCTCCTCATGGTGCAACCTAGCAATCACAAACAACCAATTAGTAACCTATACTATTATTATGTTGCAAATATAAAAGTATGTGTTTAGTCCGTGTGCGCTGAAGGACACGACACGGTACAAATAAACCATTTTAAGGAATATTCGTTGCAACAAATATCCTTGACTTAAATAATCATGGACTGAGGATTTAGTTCTACTTGTGCGTCCATGTATCAGTGTCCTACACTATAATGCCCCGTATCGACACAATACATTACACTGAGTCGTTGACTCAAAAAATTATTAAGTTGACTCAAAGAAGTATCAATTCGATTCGAACAAGTATTAATTAAATTGATTCAATGAAGTATTAATTGAGTTCGGATTCATGTGTAGGCTTTTAGGCTGAGTTTTCTAAGGTCGATAGTTTCCCTGTTTAAAACAGAGTTTGTCGAAGATCAAAGTATTGCCTCGCAACGGGCTGAGGCATGGGAACGGTAGATCAAATCAGTCGGTTAGTCCGAGGGAGCACGAATTGCTCAAACGGTTAAGTCAGATGAGACGATTGTGCAACAAAGTTAAGGAATCGAGCTGCATCGGCTTGACAAAATGATAGACAAATCAACATAGGTGGGAGGACTCTGGCCCTTCTTTCCTACTCTGTCATGCCTTAATAAAAATTACCCTTGTATGCTAAGTTACTTTATAGAGTCCACGTGTGTGGCTCGGATTAGTAGAAGTCATAGTGTGTGTTGAATACTAAAATAGAACATTGATCGTAGAACATTGACCCTAGAATATTGAACAACTGAAGCAAAACGTGCATCAAGTATACGAGTCGCACTAGAACATTGAATAAGTACATAGTCGAGTGCCTCAACGCACGAGTCATAGAACACTTAATACTTTATCGAAGCGTGCCTCAATGCACGAGTCGTAGAACAATCGAACACAAAGTCGTAGAACATCAAAGAACTATATCTAGATGTGCATCAAGTGCATAAATTGGACAATAATTTTCCTTTTTTTTGATTGCTAATGCTCGATAATACATACATGTATCATCTGGGACTGGAGGCAGGCAAGTGGTTCACAATCTGGTTTACTTCATAAATTCAATTCAGTGGCTATGAGGATTTTATTAGGAAACATATTACTGATTTTTATACAACAATAATACTTCAATGGCAGATTCCTTCTAAAGATATCAAATGGGAAGGCGAGGATCCTCATAACGTTTACAAGTTGGTTGGGGCAGATCTCGTGTGTGCTGACAACATTAAGACACTTAACACATAAATTTTTCTTGTAAAGGAGTATCAAACTATTGGGGTTAGTCATTAATTTAATTTTGGAGGAGATGTTGGTTGACCTCAACTGTGTGTGATCGAGTGAGTTATAAGTTTCTTGAGTTTTTTTGGAAAGTTATAATTTTCTAGCTTCAGAGGATTTTGTTAGCTTATCTATCAAAGCTGGTTTGGTTGGTTTCATTGGGAAGTTACAAGCTTTCTTGAGTATTTTATTTGTTGTTGATCGAGTGAGACTTTTGTCATATCCTTGCTTTCTCCAGATTTAGTAATTTTAAGTTTTGAAAATGTTCATAAGTTATAATGCAAAAGTGAAAATTTTCGAAATACTAATTAGTAAGACGACAATAAAATCTCTACTTTAGACAAGATATTGGCATATCATATTATAGATTTAAGTTTAGCCACATCTTGAACTCATTTGGATTTTGGACATAGCACTTTAGGTAGGTAGAGGGCTTTCAATCATATAAATCAACAGAAAAACGAGAATAAGTCTCAAGTGAAAACCTGCTTGCTGGTTAGACTGACTAAATCACAACAACTGTTGGTATTTATACTGCACACAGTTGTCTTAAAGTAAAACTACCAATAATTTTGGAGTTCGACTACATAAACTCAAATAAGACTCAAAATAAGAACTTGGAATATAGATGCGACACATGAATTTTACAAACATGAAAAATGTGTTCATTTTGGAGTTTAGCCCTTGAAAAAATAAAGGATGAGATGCATGTAATACAATTTTTTATGGTCGAGTTTTAAAAATTAAGAAATCATGAGTTCCTTTAGGATTTTTGATAATTTTGCTTGAACCTTATGCGCAACCTTGTTGACTTGCATTCATGCTCCATGCCCAAGCAAATCTGTAAATTTGGGAACCAAGATCGATGCTCTTAGTTTTGTGAGATATGGGGGTTTGGGTCTTTAACAATGAAGTCTCCATTCCATCATCTCCATGATCAGTAAGTTTCTATTTTAAACTATTAAAATTAGTAAATTGTTATCTTAAACTACTATAGACAGTTAGCAAGCAGGTTTTTTAATATGTTATATCTCCACTCCATGGACCATGACAGTTAGTAAATTGTTCTTAAAGTACTATAGGCAGTTTGCGTCTTTAACAATTATATCTCCATTCTATGACAGTTAGTAAATTGTTCTTGTAGTATCATTGTGGTGTATCTTATAGGTTTTTTAATATTTATATGGGTAGCAAAATTTTAGATTTTAGCAAAATTAAATTTTTGGTATTTATATTATGCAATTTAGATTTTGATTTGTGAAGATTTATAATAAATTTTGTGTTAGCTTTTTTTTAAATTTATTGGCTTGGTAAAAAAAACCAGGTTGATTGCTAGGCTCACGTCTTCCAGGGTTGACTGCTAAAGTGCAAAGCTGAAATTCTAGGTTTTATTTCATTGCTAAAGTGATACTGCAATATGTTTCCTAGGAAACAAGTCTCTAGAAGTTAGAAAAGAAAAAAGGAAACAAATGATAGAAGAGGTTACTAAAAGCCAAAGAAATTCTCTAGATAAATACACGAAAAAAATGGTTCTTCTGGAAATCTTGTTGAAGAATTGATTATTGAATATACACAACAAATTCATTCTGATGAATTTGTACAAATGAGAGTGAGGTAAACTTAGATGTTCCAAATCCAAGTGGGAATGAAACTGAGCAATTATATAGTGAAGAACCTAACAATGTTTTTGAGAATGTGCAAACTGAAAATAATGAAGCTACAATGTCTTTGAACATTTTTGATCAAAGGGTGTAGGATAGTTTAGATGCAAAATTGAGAGATTTATTGGTAGAAAAAGGACATGTTAGAGAAGTCAATTATAGTTATCCTAAAGATAATCAAAAGAGATCATTTTGCTTTGATTATTACAGTCGAAAACTAGCAAATGGAGAAATTTATGATAGAAAATGGTTGGTTTATTCAAAAGAGCTTAATAGCGTATTTGTTTCTGTTGTAAATTTTTGGTATTTATATTTGTGATTGGAAACATCTAGGTGACAAACTTAAAGAACATGTAAACAGTCATGAGCATCTCATTAACCTTAAAGATTTGGCTGAACTACGAATTAGATTGAATACAAATTAAACGATTGATAGAGAATTATAAGAACAAATAAAAAAAGATACTGATCATTGGAAACAAGTAATGGTAAGGTTAGTTGTTGTTGTGAAAAGACTTGCTATGAATCATTTGTCATTTCGTAGAACAAATGAAAAAATATATGATGTATGTAATGGAAACTTCTTAGGTTTTCTTGAAACAATAGCAGAGTTTGATCCGATAATGATGCAACATTTTTGACTCATTCAAGATAAAAGTGTCCATTATCACTATCTTAGTCATAAAATTCAAAATGAACTGATAGCTACATTGGCACCAAGTGTTAAGAGTGTAATCACTCAAAATATAAAAAAGCAAGGTATTTTTCTGTGATTCTTGTTGCACTCCCGATGCAAGTCACCAAGAACAAATGACTTTGATTTTAAGATGTGTAAATGTGAACAGTACCCCAAGAAGAATATTTCTTAGAATATCTAAATGTGCAAGATACTTCTGGATTGTGGTTTTTTAATGAATTACAATCTGCTCTATACTCTCTTGATCTTGATATTGATAATATGAGAGGGTAAGGTTATGATAATGGGTCTAACATGAAAGAAAAACACCAAGGTGTTCAGAAAAAGGCTGTTGGACATAAATCCTAGATCTTTTTATATGCCACGTGGTTGTCATTGTTTGAATTTAGTACTTTGTGATATGGCCAATTCTTGTTTAAAAGGAGAATCTTTTTTTTGGGAGCTTGTCAAACCATTTATAATGTGTTTTCTAATTCAATAAATAGATGGAATATGCTCTTTGAATATGTTGATCACTTAACTTTGAAATTATTGTCTGCCACACGCTGGGAAAGTCACATTGAAAGTGTTAAAGCAATAAAAACTCAAGCTCCTCATATAAAACTAGCTTTAAAAAATTAATAGAAGTTGATGATGATTCCAAAGTAAGTTGGAAAGCTGAAAAGTTAGTCACGGGTGAGTTTTCAAGTTTTGACTTTATTCTAAGTTTGGTTATTGGCATAAATTTTTGTACAAGATAAATTTAATTAGCAAAATCTTGCAATATGAAAATATGCTAATTGATGTTGTTGTCAAAAATTTGGAAGGGCTGATTTCATGGTTTGAAAATTATAGAGAAAGTGGCTTCACTTCTGCCATCATTGACGCTAAAGAAATTGCATCTTTAATGGAAATTGAACCCGTTTTTATAATTAAACGTAGAGTTTCTAGAAAGAAACATTTTGAGGAAATTCTAAATACGGAAAGAGAACAACAATCTGCTCAAGAAACCTTTAGAACTGATTATTTTCTTGTTTTAGCTGATATGGCTCTTTCTCAATTAAATAGCAAATTTGAACAAATGAAAAGTTTTGAATACATTTTTTGGCTTTTTATTTGATGCATTTAAGCTAGTTTCATTGGATGATGATGAAATGAGAAGTTCTTGTTTGAATCTTGAATTGGCTTTGAAACATGGTAATGTGTCTGGCATTGATGCAAAGTACTTGATTTCTGAGTTATAAATATTGCAAGAGATGCTACCTTGTGAAGCATATCATGAATTAGATAAGCCACGGAATTCTATTAAAATTATGGAGTTTGCAAAAAAATGGAAATGTTTCCTAATATTCTTGACGCATATAGCATTTTATTGACTATACTTGTTACTGTGGCATCCGCAGAAAGAAGTTTTTCAAAGTTAAAATTGATAAAATCTTATCTGCAGACTACCATGACTCAAGAGAGATTAAACGGATTAGCAATTTTAAGTATTAAAAAAGATATCTTGAGAAAATCGTGGTTGATCAAACAATTAATGGTTTTGCCTCTAAAAATGCATAAAGAAATCATTTTAGATGAGAATTTTGTTGATTTGTTTGTTTTGTTGTGTAAGTCACTGGAGGAGGCCTAAGTTCGAGGAATATTTACTAGATGATCTACTGGAAAATGTGAAGAAACTAGTTTAACTTTTTTATCGTTGTATTAATTATGTGACTATGTCATGATCGGACCTTTTTTTTAATATTTTCATGTACCTTTTGAAGTTCCATTGTTATTAAAAAAATTTATTCATGAAAAAAATTGACATTTGTGAAAAAAGGGCACAATTTTTTCCCCACCCTGGGCCTACTAAATCTCAGGACCGGCCCTGTAGATTTGCCAAGGATTAATCAAGACTAAAAACACATTACAACCAGGAAAAAGCTTCTGAGTTTACATAAAATAAAAATCCCATTCCACTATCCAGTCACAAGATACTAACCCAGAATACATGTTAACATATAAAAGCATTAAAAAAATATTGACTGATACAAAAAAGGAGAACATTTGAAGTATAAGCCTTCAGCTCCAACATCCATCAATTCTTGCTCTGTATTCTCCACCTTGCTATGTAACGGAGTAGTCTCCTTAGATTCATATTCTATACCCAATGAACAAATACTTTGTCGTCAAACGACATGGAAACCACAGCCAAAGAATGCTCGAGAAAGTGAAATATGGATGTGAACCAATTTAGGATAAAATGTCACTTGATAGTAAGAAGGAGATGAAATCTACTCTAATTTCTAAAGCCTACAATTCATAATATTACAAGGTACATCACAAAAGCAAGACTAGTAAAAGTTTAAAAGTCCGTACACTCCAAGTCACATAACATATATTTAAGCAAACAGATCAATCCACACGACAAACACTTCTATATGAAAAAAATTTAAGAATGCTATGGATCACACATGACTAGTTTATTTTCTGAGCAATAACTTTATTTCTCTGGGATCGGGTTTGTACTAGGGTTGGCACAATACTTAGGATGATCTCACATAGTCTGTGGTCAAAAGATAAATTAATTTATTAATCTTAATCAATGATAGACCAGGTTAAAAATCTTGATCGCGATCGAGGTTAAGAACTTCCCTTACACAAGCTCATTTAAGGACTACAATAACTATATTATAGGAAAATGAGATAGGCCTCAAACCCTCTCTTCGAAAGGCCTTACAAATAAGGTAGTATTGGTCAACTTTTGTTTGTTAATTACATTATAAATATTTCATCCTTTGTGACTTAATGTTCCCCCTCTTATATGTTGGAGTCCAGTCTAAATTTGGTAAACAACATATTTGTGGAATCCAAATCTAATTAAATATTTGATTTGATTAGATTTGGATGTCCATAATTGGTGTTGTGCTATTTTAGATATAATAGGATTCTTATTTTAGGAAATCCTATTATGATCTAAAATAGAATGTTGATGGAATATTTTAGGCATAATAGGATTCCTATTTTATTCCTATTTAGAAAATCCTATTATGACGAGAATATTGGTTTTCTCATCCTACATATATGGGATGAGGGTGGAGACACAAACCACAAGCACAAAGTGGAGATTCGGGATGCTTGTCCACAAGAAAATCTAAAAAAAAGTCCGTACTTTGCTCTTAGGATTTCGACATCCAAGACATAAGGAAGAAGAAGATCTAATCGAGGAGTCGTCAACTTCGGTTAGGGAGATTGTTATGGGTTGGTGAGCGATCTCAATTGTAATCTTCTATTTTTATGAGAGTGGTGATGGGGTTGAACCTATTAGCGCAAAGGGTTCAATATTAGTTTTTATCAATCTTATAATTTTATCTGAGTTATAAAGGTTAAGATTTGTCCAGGTGACATATGTCACCACCATATATTTGTCTTCATATTGTGCTTGGCGTCCATTAGACGGGGGTTGGTTTTGATCAGGTGGGTTGGCAAATGCTTTCGCACACGCCCAACAATTAGTATCAGAGCTTTAGGGGTTCTGGCAACCATGTCTACGGAGCAGATAAACACTCGTATGATCACCCTCACAGGGAAAAACTGGGAGATTTGGAAGCCAAGGATGGAGGATCTACTTTGGTGCAAGGACTTGCATGGTCCGTTAGAGGGCGACAACGCAAAGCTATCGGACAAAGCTACTGAAGACTGAAAACAACTAGATCGAAAGGTTGTTGGATTCATCCCCCAATGGCTGAACGACTCGGTGTTTCACAACGTTTCCATGGAGAGTTCGACAAAAGCATTATGGGAGAAGCTGCATTCGCTGTACGAATTGAAGACGACTGACAATAAAGCATTTCTTATTCGCCAACTCGTCAATTCAAAGTACATGGAGGGTGCCCCGGAGGGACAACATCTGAACGAGGTTCAGGGTATCATCAATTAGCTGTCTACGATGAATATGGTGATTAATGATGAGCGTCAGGCCGTACTGCGTTTGAGTTCTCTGTCGGAAAGCTGAGAGACGTTGGTGGTGTCGATGAGCAACTCCACGCCTGATGGAGTTGTTACGATGGAGGCAGTCAAAATTAGCTTGTTGAATGAGGTCTGACGCAAGCAAGTTGAATCATCGCAGGAGTCCGCTCTGGTGGCTTCCTACGGGAAGGAAAGACCCAAGTCACAGGCAAGAACATGGAGGAGTTCTCGAAATCTTGTGATTGTAGACCGCAAGAAGGGCTGCTATCACTGTGGCGAAAGGGGTCATATCAGGAACTGCATGAAGCTCAAAGCTGAGAAGGCCAAAGGCAAGGACGATCAGAAGGATCTCACAATAATAGAAGATATCATCATCGCAATGACCGAGCAGAGAAACCTTGTGGCATGTGTCATGATGGCGACTGGGTCATGGATACGGAGGCGTCATATCACGCCACTCCGCAGAGGAGGATCTTCATGTCATACCACAGCGACAAGTTTGGATGTGTGAAGATGGGCAACAAGGAGATTATTGCAGTTATAGGCATTGGTGATGTGCACTTGACAACGGAGTTTATTGAGAAGCTCGTCCTTAAGGGCATGCGATATGTACCTGTCACGCCCCGATCCAAAAAATCGCTCGTCCTCGCTAGATTTCACCCGAATTATCGTCCTCGCTGGGGCGTGATGCCGCACGGGCCTGGAGTTGCGCTCATGCAAGGCAAGATAACAGGTTCACATAGAATTATCTTAGTTTGGTAACATAAGCAGCGGAAGAAAATAAGGTATAACATAAGAATCTCTTTTATTGATTACAACTGAAGATTACAAAGGCTCTGAATAGCCCAACATATATGCCAATTGGCTACAATACTCATGATCTCTCTAGTTCACAAAGGATTACATTGTTTCATATATTATGCCTCTTTATAGCCACCAAGTAGTCTTCGGCCGAACATCTCCATGTCACAAGTCCGAACGCCTATGCGGTAGCTCCTCTTGAACACCAAGGACTCCATGCCTCGGTATGTCCAAGCTAAGCTCCGCCCCGAGCCGAACATACCTGAACCTGCAGGCAAACTAGTGGGGGATGAGTGCTTTCGTCCTCGCTTCGCACTGATCAAGACCCGTTCGCACCCAAACCAAATACTAAGTCATTTTAGTGAAACATGTATCTTAATTTGTGATCTTTCTATTTAGCATTAGGATCAGTTTCATGGCAATGTTTATGCATAGCAACTTTATCGTAATGTGTCCACTACTGTGTTCTTGCAGCAGATACAGTTAGGCATAATATGAACATAAACTTAGTGCTCGTGCACATCTCCGTCCCATTTTCCTTAGCCTGTACTGGTTAGACTTACGTAAGAAACCATATAATTCGCGCAACATTCCAATCTTAAACTTAGACAATACATAAGGGTCGCAGGCCCTGCGCCTGCACCCAACTCTCATCCCAGCCCATCGGCCCTATCTATATGAAGGTCACGGTGTTTCGCACCGTAATGGACTTGGCATCTCTTATGTGTAAGCCTACGATCACTTCGATACGGGTTGCTAGCCCAATATTCGAAGGATCCTAAACTTACGAATATCATAGCTTATCACAGTACTGGACGGTCGCAATCCGTCCGAATGATGTGCACCATAAATACCACACATAATTCCCTCCTAGGCCGAACGGTCCCGGTGCCCCGGCGTAACCGTCCGAGGGAAGTCGCACCCGTGCACGGGCCATCCGAGTCCATTGACCATGCAATACGCGCCATAGCATACAAGTCATACATTCCAATCCATCTCGTATTCCATAAAGATAGTCCCATTCCATAAGCATATTCGCATCTCATAATCATAATCCACCATCCAAATGGGGAGCTTCGTCGTTATTATGCCCCAACACATCTATATTGATGCACAACGCCCAACGGCTTAGTCATCTCGTACTCATATTCAACATGTACCGCTCGTAAGTTATTTTCATAGCCTAATTCCATAGTTGCTTAGTTATTCCTTAGCTTCCGTGTACGAGGGCACACTCAGCATCGTAATCAATGTTCTATGCCTAGTGTTCAATGTTCTTGGAGGCGTGCACGTGATGCACATCTCGATATCTTCTTTCAATGTTCTACCATCATCGTCCTACCACAACTCGTACACTTGATGTACGTCGCTTCAATTGTTCGATTGTTCAATGTTCTATCTTAGTGTTCGACACATACTTGGACCTTTCGTCGCTGAGCAACACTCGTTAACTCGATGATATCTTACGCATACAATGATATCTTTTATTAGACGTGAAGGAATAGGAAGAGAGAGTCAAGAACCCGCCCACCTTAAGCCGATACGCCTTGCCGTCTTGCCGATTGAAGCGGCTCGCTTCCATAACTTGGTCGCATAGCTAACTCTCGGACTTAGCCATTTCTTTGAACTACTCGATTGATTTGGACTATCGTGCCTATGCTACAATCCATTGCAAGGCCACGATTTGGTTTTGCGGACACTTCACTGCATAAGGCAAAATGCCGACCTCTTATCGTCAGCATAAAAGCATAGCCTACACACCAGATCAACTAAAATCAGCACTTACTTAACGGAACTTATCCTTTGCATCGATTCAATCCATATATTCCAATCGACTCAAAGCTTACCTTTGGCCAACGTAACTCTTGCATCGATTCGCATCGATACTTCATCGGGTCAACGTAACTCTTCGAGTCAATGACTCATCGTAATACACCATACGGAGCGGGGCATTACAGTACCAAGTTTGCACTACAACTTAGTTTCGGTAGGAAGACTGGCAGATGATGGCTGTCGTAATCTACTTGGGGCCAAATATTGGATGCTTACGAAGGGTTCCTGACAATTGGCTCGGGGAGATTTGTGTTGTGGCATGAACAGGCTCAAGGCGCTAAGCTGTACAGGTAGACCACAAACGCCGAATGGAGGCTCGAGGGGTATTCGACATGAGGTGGATCGTCGATAACTTGCTGAGGAGGGGCTTCTAGATGCTTTGAGGGTTACAGAGGATTCGGTTCGTCGAGACAAAGTGACGGATGGTGATGAGTCAAAGATTGAGGGTCAGTCTGTCACTTCCATGACAACTGGTCAGTTTCCAAGTGGGGGTTGCTCTACGGATCCAGTTTTAGCGATAGGTGATTTGCCAAAGCTTAATGGAGCGACATCGATTTCAGCAGTTCTAAGCCAGGAAGGAGATCAAGGTTTACAACAAACTCAATCTAAGGCGGAAGTGTTATCATTCACACAGTTCAGGGGGAGATGTGGGTTATCGACGACATGCGTAGTACATGATGTTCTACTTGAGGACGCATGTGTATGGGGGATCTTCAAGTTAGGACAAAAAGGTGGGCAGGTTCTGTAGTTCGAATCTCGGAAGAACCGTACCGTCCGCTTGGTTGGGCCAGCCAAAGGTGAAGAAGCTCGTCGGAACGTTAACACTTTTCGGTAGAAGACGAAAGTAGGGGACAGGCAGCTAAGACTTACGGTGAGGCTGATCGTCAGAGACTTCGATCTTGACCGTGTTATTGATATCGACAGAATTTCAGTGGCACAGGAGGTGCTACGTACACATGGCAACTAGCGTCGACGTGACAGTCGATGAGCTAGAGACAAAGGAAGATACAAAGCAGCTCGGGGGATCGGAGATCAGTGGCATAGGGAGCAGGAACTCTATCGCGAGACGACAGGCATTGAGTCCAGTTGAGGACCCATGGGGTCAATATACCCTCTCATTAGACTGGAGGGAGATTGTTGGAGTCCAGTCTGGATTTTGTAAAGAACATATTTGTGGAATCCAAATCTAATTAAATATTTGATTTGATAAGATTTGGATGTCCATAATTGGTGTTGTGCTATTTTAGATTTAATAGGATTCTTATTTTAGGAAATCCTATTATGATCTAAAATAGGATGTTGATGGAATATTTTAGGCATAATAGGATTCCTATTTTATTTCTATTTAGAAAATCATATTATGACTAAAATATTGGTTTTCTCATCCTATATATGGGGTGAGGGTGGAGGCACAAAGCACAAGCACAAAGTGGAGATTCGGGGTGCTCGTTCACAAGAAAATCTAAGAAAATGTCTGTACTTTGCTCTTAGGATTTTGCCATCCAAGGCAGAAGGAAGAAGAAGATCTAATCGAGGAGTCGTCAACTTCGGTTAGGGCGATTGCTATGGGTTGGTAAGTGATCTCAATTATAATCTTCTGTTTTTCTTCTTGAGAGTGGTGAGGGGGTTGAACCTATTAGAACAAAGGGTTCAACATTAGTTTTTATCAATCTTGTAATTTTATCTGAGTTATAAAGGATGGAATTTTTCTAGGTGACGTACATTACCGCCATATACTTGTCTTCATCTTGTGTTTGGTGTCCGTTAGATGGGGGTTGGTTTTGATCAGTTGAGTTGGCGAACGCTTCCGTACGCGCCCAACACCATAGTGCAGCCTAGCAATCACAGACAACCAATCATTAACCTATACTATTATTATCTTGCAAATACAAAAGTATTTGTTTCAATTCGTGTGCGTTGAAGGGCACACGATAAGAAGAAACCATATTAAGGAATATGTATCGCAACAAATCCTTGACTTAAATAATCATGGCTTGAGAATTTAGTTTCACTTGCATGTACATGTATCGATCCGTGACCTAGAGTCCAAGTACCGTCTCCTACGTGCTTTAGTGTTATCGTGAGTCCATTGCTAACGTAGCGTAATTTAATTTTCGAATAAGCGACTTTCCCTAACTTTTTGGTGAAATTGCATTTAACCATTTTCAAGACAAAAGATGGTTATCTTTCGAATTTCTGAAAAATCTTGCAGTCTCTTTTGTATTTTTTGCTCCGAGATTATGTAACAATCTATATGAGATCCGGAATAACTTTTCGTAGAATTCACCACAATATCCTCTTCGTGTATATTTTACACTGATCATAATAGCAGTCAATACGATCCGGAACAACTTTTCGTAGAATTCACCACAATATCCTCTCCGTGGATATATTTACACTGATCATAATAGCAATCAATACCATGAATTAAAGCGAGAATTGTAAGAATTCTAACCAAAAGTGATTTACTTGACTATGTCGAGCATATCAATGAGTGTGATATCTCTAAAGTAATATAATTAAGGTTTAAACCGAGAAAGTTGGTAAACAATAGTTTATAAAGCTTAGAAATATTGACACCTGACTAATTTGACTATAACGGACTCTAAGGTTGCTTGTTAGTTGATGAGACACGTCTGGAAAATAGCGTTATATTGATGTCTAAGAAATTCACCCAAAATAAGAATGAAAACCAAAATTTAGAATTTTAGAACATCGTCGATAACTATACAATTGAACGTTAAGTATCTAAATATGGTTATATATAATTAGACACTACTTGAGTTAGCTACCTTAGATATATGCTGGATTTTTGGCTAAATTGTTGAAAATTAGTATGTCCCTTATTTTTAGGCACGATACAACACAATAATTTTACCTAAACTACTTATAATTGATCTAACCTACTGTAGCATTGCGCTATAGGGGAACTCTAATTAAATTATTAATCAGAAACAATATAATTTGGGTAATTTGGAGTTAGAATCAATGGCAACCCTTAGTTAAAACATCCTAAAATCATAATAAGAATTTTTAGAATGTTTTTTTTTGATAATTTTTAGTAATTAAATAATTTAAAAATATTAATTAATAATTAAAATGGTTCTAGAAATTATGTTAGGTACTCATGATAGTTATTATAGCGCAATATCATTTATGCATTTTTTTGGTTTATCTGAATTTACTTGCTATTCTAAATAATTCAATTAGTTTAAGAATTATTTATTAAATAGATGTTATGAATTTTATAAAATTATAGTGCCTAAAATCATAATAAGAATTTTTAGAATGTTTTTTTTGATGATTTTTAGTAATTAAATAATTTAAAAATATTAAATAATAATTAAAACGGTTCTAGAAATTATGTTAGGTACGCATGAGAGTTATTATAGCACAATATCGTTTATGCATTTTTTTAGGTTTATCTGAATTTACTTGCTATTTTAAATAATTCAATTTGTCTAAAAATTATTTATTAAATAGATGTTATGAATTTTATAAAATTATAGTGCCGCTCTGAGCCACTTTTAGTGTGCCATTTTCTTTTGTGGTCTTGTCTCAATAAAACCACTTCTCCCACCACCCACCCACCGACATGATCGACTTTGAGCGAGTGTAATGGGTACAACTGCACTAAACTTTCGAATTTGTTGCCTCCAAAAAATATTATATGTTATTTATTTTATATTTGTTTATATTTAACAACATGTAAAAAAATGAGTTCTTGAAAGATGTTGATTATGAATGATTGATTAATAATTTAACAGCTAAAGTACGTTAGTATTTTTGCTTGTGTAGCAACACATATATGATTCAGGAAAGTGCTCATTTCTTTTAGTCACACATGGGAAAGGAGAAAAAGTTCTCCTTTGCATATAATGCTTACACTCCTTAGTGGGTAAGTGGTTTTGTAGGGGATGGGCTACATCCCATCCAACTCGCGAGCGGATGAGCGATTTAATGCGCAGTTTTGACGCGTTTATTTGTCGCGCACTTAGCAATTTGCACGCTTGCGTGTCGTAGACCGGACCGGGGGTATAAAGGTAATTTTTTAATTCCTTTTATTTTGAATTGTTCTGTCCGGTTGGCTGGTCTTTCGCGAACCTTTTCTCACATAATCTCGTTACGGGATTGTGGAAGATAATCCTGGGCACGATCGGTGCTCCAGAGGTCTGTTAAAAATTGAAACAAATATTTGTTTTCATACATTATCTTTTTCTCGTTCGAATGATCTTCTCTTCGTACATAGACAGAAAGAGAAAAAATCACCACCACCAGAACCCTTTCTCCTCCGTTCAACTCCTTCTCCGGGCAAAGGCTGTGATCGTTTGTGGGATTCTCCATCGGGTGCACGGTGTTGTGGATCGAAGGGATTTTCGTTGTATCTCAGGGATAGATCGCCTGGAACCTGCTACACTCTTCGTGGGTGCAAAATTCTATTCCAAGGAAAGTGTTGTAACGTGCCTTAAATCCATACTTTTTAATTCATGTTATTTGTTTTAAATCTTCTGATTTGCATGCGTTAGAAATTTTCTCCAACAATCTTAGAATATAATTCGTAGCTTCTGTTTATCTTCTGTTTGTTGAATTCCTAAGAATTATGAATCCCACAGTAAATGATTTCTCGACCAACATTCACAACTCCTCCAAACCGGAAAAGTTTGATGGACAGAACTTTAAACGGTGGAAACGCAGGATGACCTACTGGTTAACCTGTCTGAAACTGTTTAAGGTTCTCAAAGAACCTAAAACACTGCCTGGTTTATACGAACCTGCCAAAACCTATGAACTAGAATCCTACAATGAGACAAATTTTATCTGTCACGAAAAAAATCCTAAGTTGTATGTCTGACACATTGTATGACATTTACTGCACGACAGTCACTTCTAGAGACCTTTGGGAAGCTCTCGACAAGCCACTGAATGAGCAAGTTCTGAGATTTATGTTGTATACAAGTTTCTGGAATTTAAAATGACAGATAATAGATCTGTTGTAGAACAGACCAGCGCACTCCAAACAATTATTCACGATGTCTCCATCTATTTTTTTACATCGGACATAGTCATCTTTGGTAAATTTTAGCTCCGGACCTACACCCACCAACCCATCCACCATCATGGTTCATCCACCTACAAACACCTATTATATTAGTGCATGCACCATTTGGTGCATACCACGCGAAGGATTAGGATACATGTGGATATTCATGTATTTATACCTGTAGTGCATGAACAATATCAAAATTACGAACCACTGATGAATCAAAAGAATTTTGGAAGCACCGAATCTTCTATAAATAGAGGGTTAACAACAACAAACATAGTCAAATGTTGGGAAGTTATAGCATTCTCTGCCCATAACCACATAGCAATGTGGCTGTGGTGGAAATGGCGAGGTCGTAGAAGCCAGAAGGCCACGCGGATATTGAAGATCCCTAGCTTCCATGGGGGCAATGGCAAAGACGAAGGTCATCCTGTGAGGGTCAGAGTTCAATCCCACGTCAAGAATTTCTTGTTATGATACTGCTACTCTATAAAGGATTCGAAGTGGAATTGAAACCAGAAGAAGATGGTCACCGACCATCATTCCACGTCAATCCCTCGCCGACAGAGGAGTGGCCGACAGAGGAAGCGTAAAGGATCCAGTGACGGGGCCTGTTCGGATGTTTGGGTTGTCCTAGCCGGAGCTAAGTTTAGTTGTCCCTTGTTTTTTATTGAAAAATTATTAACAATAAAAACATATTGATAATTTTTTGATAAAATCAAGGTGTTGTAAGAAGAGGGAAGTCTTGTCGGACTAACCCCTGCAGTAGCTGTCCAATGACCATTAAGTCTGACTCCTAGTGGAATCTAGAAGGATCCAGTAACCAAACATTAGACTCCTAGAGCAATCTAGAAGGATCCAGCGACGAAATCTTCATCTTCTTCATCATCCAGAGTGGTGCCAAAGTATTTCTAATGAGCAGCATATAGCTTGGAACTATTTTTCTACATACTATTTATCAATACAAACTTCTTGTTGTGTTGAAGTCATTCTGGATTTTCAAATTGTTCTCTTTGGAACTTTATCTTTCAAGTTTCTTGAGCGAATATTTCAATGTAACGATGACAAAACATTAATTATCTCATGCTAATTGTAGTGTAAATTCCAATTATACTATCTTAGTATGTCAAGTTCCATAGAGGATTTCATTGAAACATGCAATTGCTTAGATTCTAAATTCCTCAAAAATTACCACTGCAGTTTTATCAAAAGAGAATTTATCAGTTATCACTAATGTAGAGTTTTGTAAGATGTTAGAGTGCAAATCTTGTACCATCAGCCATTGTTAAACTAAGCATAACATAAGAATTCAGAATTGAGGTCGTAACTGGAAGAAAAAGAAATGATTTAACCATCAAATACATCCCATGAGAACAAAGCACTAGGCCCCGTATCGACACGACTTCTTCAAGATGTCCCTTGTTTTGCTATATAAGGAGTTGTTTGGTTAAGTTTTAGATACTTGGAAATGAATGTTTTCGTCTTCGACCCGGTAAGATTAAGATATCTCTTGGATAGATTTGCTTATTAAGTAATTATGTTGTCTCTACTTTAGTGCTTCAAAACAAATAATAATAATAATAATAATAATAATAATAATAATAATAATAATAATAATGATGCTTCAATTAAATAGCAATTGAAGGTTCCTCTGATAGTTTTAGTTGATGTTTTCCCCATTAATTTGTCTCTGCATAGACTGATGCCATCTCATCATATAATAGGGGTATAAGAGAACATATAGGTGGGAAAGAAAGAAGAGAAGGGAATTGAGAATATGTTACGAGGAATATGGTGAATTTATATTTTTTTCTATTACAATCCACACACATCTACATTTTCTTTTACAATTGGGGACTCGAACCCTGCCGGCCTGCTTTCACATGAACTACAAGCGGTAGATATAATGTGGTGAACTTAAAAGCAGATTTGGTGCAGAATAAGGTAAGGTAATGCTACAAAGTGAACAATAAGTTTCCTGTTATTTTTTCTGATTGCTAATGCTCGATGATACATACATGTATCATCAGTGATTGGAGGCAGGCAAGTGGTTCACAATCTGGTTTACTTCATAATTTCAATTCAGCCCATAAGGATTCTACCAGGAAACATATTACTGATTTTTATACAACAATAATACTTTAATGGCAGATTCAGCAGATATCAAATGGGAAGGCGAGGATCCTCGTATTTTTAACGGAGTTGGTTGGGGCGGATCTGGTGTGTTGACGACGTTAAGACACTTGACACATAAATTCTTCTTGTAAAGGAGTATCAAACTATTGGAATTAGTCATTAGTTTAATTTTGGAGGAGATGTTGGTTGACCTCAAGCCCACGTTTGGTTTATGGAATCATGGTCTTGGAAATAAAATTCATTTCTTTTTTATATTTGGATGCCAATAAAAAAGAAAGAGGGAAAGGAAAGTGATTCATAAAAAAAAGGAAATTATGTGAAAAAATGGTTCCTCTCATCCAACCAAGGATTTACTTTCTTACTCTAAGACCCATTCAGTTCATGGATTTAAGTGATCAGGAAAAGAAACTTGTTCATTTCCTCTGTTTGGTGGCCACAAACTTGGAAAATATTTTTTTGACAACAAAAAAATAGGAGGAAAAATGGTTACTCTTAGAATCCATGTGATTCAATTTTTTCTCCTACTTTCCAACATTTATTACCAAAATTATGACAAAAACCGTATGGGTCCCACTAATTTTTTTTTCCCTACCAAAAGTGATAAAAAATGGGCTATTAAACGAGGAAATTTTGGTAGAATGTATTCAACTACCTCTCAATAAGTTAATATAAATTACTATTAAAAAAACAAAGAACTAAATAATAATTATTCTTTATCCACAAACGTACAAAATTTTTTTTTTGAACATTTTCTTTTCTTACTTTTTTTATTATAGAAAAAAAAATAAACTTTACCTTCGTTTTACTCCCTTCATTTCTCTTCTCCTCAAATTTTATTTTCCTTTCCAAATAGCTCCCAAACACACACAATGGTGCCATTACAGTTGATGACACAGGTAGAAGGTATCTAAGAGCATCAATAATAAGATTCATCCCAATTTCTATATTCTAGATTCACAATGTATGAGTCAATTTTGTAGAATAGTAAAGTTCAATTAGATCCCCATGATGATCATGTCCAACCACAGGAGCTAAAGCATGGGCATCATAATTTCTATATTAAGAATGTAGGAACTCATTTTATAGAATAGTATGGCTCAATTTAGAGTCCTAATTTTTAGATATTCTAGATTTTATATTATTTTTAAATAAAAAGGCCTACTAGGATAAGGGCTTTAGGCTACTAGTAGTTTTTTGTCGCCTAAATGTAAAATTGGTTGCCTAAGGTTTATCGCCACTAAATTTCTTGGTCGCAAGCATCGTTGCCTCAGGCTCCTGACCCAAAGTCTGGGACGACTAAGCATATTAGTTGCAAAAGATCTTTGGCTACTACACTGTTGAAAGAAAATATCTTTGTTGTGATAAACTTTTGGCCAAGAAGGCTTTGTCGCCTTAAGTTGTAGGATTTTTGAGAGGGAGGTACCTTTGCCGAATAAAATAGTTGGCATATGTAGTCTATGGTGACTATATTTGGTTGCAATAGGTATATGTGACGACTATCATTAGTCCCCCATGGTTGTCTATGATGACTATGATTGTTCATAATAGGTTGTGTGTGGCGAGTATCATTGTCGCCTAAGACACTTTGTGGCGACTATGCTTGGTCATAATTAGGTAGTGTGTGGCGAATATCATTGTCGCCTAAGACACATTGTGTCGACTATGCTTGGTTGCAATAGGTAGTATATATAGACTATTATTGATCGACAAAGTAAGTTTGTGGCGACTATTGTTTGCCTAAGACACTTTATGACGACTATGAATGGCCGTAATAGGTGGTGTGTGGAGACTACTATTGACCACCAAAGGTAGTATGTGGTGACTATCGTTGGTTGCCTAAGACCCTCTGTGGAGACTATGATTGGTCGTAATAGCTAGTGTGTGGAGACTACTATTAAACGCCAAAGATAGTCTGCGGCAACTATTATTCGTCGCCTAAGACACTCTGTGGCAACTATGATTGGTAATAATAGGTAATATGTGGAGACTATTATCGACCACCAAAGTTAATCTGTGGCACCTATTATTGATTGTGTAAGATATTAATTCTGATCACCTTACGTAAACTTTGGCTACTAGTATATTGCAGTAAAAGATTTTGCATAATAGTGAAATATGTATGCTATATATGAGACGACCAAACAATTAGTCCTACAAAATAGTCTATGGAGACTACACATTTAATTAGTCGTATCATGTACCATACAATTTTATTCTCAATAAATGAAAGAAAATTAAACAAAATCACATATGAATATTATTATATTATATTTATCATAACTCAAAACAACGATTATTTAATCCACAAAAATAAACTAATTTTCAACAAAAGTATTAGTAAATACAACCATAAAAGTTCTAATCTAAGTAAGAGATGGGTTGTGGTCGCTCTCATCACCATCTTCATAAGATAAAGGAGTGGGTTCAGGAATTGAGAATCCGAAAAAGTACTTTTAGTTGTTGCATCACAAAGTCCCATTGAGCCTTTTGTTCCTCATGTTCAGCAACAACTCTTGTTCTAGCTTTCTTCTCCATCTGAAGATATGCCTACAACTCATGCACTTCTTTATTTAAGGCAGTTGAAGATGTATTAGATGAAGATAATGACCTAGTTTTTTGAACTAGCCTCTTTCCAACTCCACCACTACAATTTACCGAATGATCTTACCGACGAAAATAAAATGGTCATTATTTACCGACAGATTACCGACTAACTAGCTACTGATTTATTATGTAAAATACATATAATTAAATGTCGCTAATTCCGTCGATAGACCATCGCTAATGTACTAGCGACCACTTAGCGATAAATTTTTTTATCGTTGAGCTACTGTAAAAGTTACACAGTACCCTCCTTCTTCATTCTCAAATTTTTACCCAAACGAAAATGTCCCCCTAATCGAAAAATTTCCCAACCCCTCTCGTCCTCCGGCCTCCTCCTCCTCCCGACCCTCTCTCATCCTCTGGCATCCTCCTCCCGACCCCCTCCTCTACAGCCCCCTCTCCGCCCCCTACAGACCTCCTCCTCTCCGCCGACCCTCCTCTCCACTGACCCCAACCCCCGTCCCCTACAGCCCCCCTCTGCCCTCCTACAGCCTCTCTTCTCTTCGTCGACCCCCTACAGCCCCCCCTCTCCGTCCCCTACAGCACCCCCTCCGCCCCCTACAGCCCCCCCTCTCTGTCCCCTACAACGAACAAATGCCCCCTCCTCCTCATACATCGAACAGACGCCCCCTCCTCATACTCTGGTCAGACCCTTTTCATCCGTCGAAGGTGAACCCTATCGCACGTTGCTATTTTTAAGTTATTGTATTTGTGATTGGGGGGGGGCAATATAAATTTAGATTTTGGTGTTGGATACGTATAGATATGATACATTGGACTTGGACACAAGCACATTATATATTGGTATCGAACACGATACATTGGACTTGGACACGAGCACGTTGGACTTGGACATTGGACTTGGACACGATACATTGGATTTATTGGTATCGAACATGATATATTAATTTTTTGGATGTGCATCGAACACTATAAAGTGTTGATTTCTCACTAGGATGATCTACTTGTCCAATTTTCTAGATCGAGTGACCATTTATGTCTTTATTACTTAGCATTTCTACGATCTAGTTTCAGTCTATTTCTGTCAAAAAAGTCTCCTTTTTATACATAGCTTATTAATCTGATCTTATTTTCATTCATAAACCATATTTGATCATTGAAAAAAAAGACCCGGTAAACTAAGACTTAGTGAACAAATAAATCAAAATTTGAGAGCCCTCAGTCACAATCAGCCCTGTCATAGATGTTGAGCACATCTAGAAAGTTCCCCTCATCTTGGGGTGCACATTTTTAAAGTTCTTGTTGTATTGTATCAAAACTCTATAGTTGTGAGGTTAAAGCTTAAATATCTATATTATTCCAACATGACTTCCTATGTAGATGGACAAAGAGTTGGTTTTTGTAATTCTGTACAATTTTATAAAATTCGCTCAAAATACTTGTCGGATGATTAATGGAATCTAGGTTGCTCAATATCACGTTATGTTTCCAACTATTGACGAAAACTCTAAATTATGAGGAAGGTTGAGGTTTAAATATCTGTATTTTTCCAACATGCATTTGATCTATAATTTGCTTTAGCTAAACCCTAAATTTCTGAAACTGTATTTAATCGCAAAATACGGCTCCCAATTGAGTCATAGGAATGGTCTGATACCGATTTCGATATCGATACTCGTAGGAATGGTCTGATACCAATTTTGATATTGATACTCATATGAATGGTCTGATACCGATTTCAATATTGAAACTCATAGGAATGGTATGATATCAATTTCAATATCGATAATTAGGCCAATTTCGATAATTAGGCCAATACCGATATGATATGGTAAAAGGATACGACCGATACCGATAGGATATACGATTCCAATACTAATCCGATACGACCGATACGGAACCGATAGGCTGATACTAATCCGATACGTCGATACTAATAAGAACCAAACGTGAAGTAGAGCTTCATATTCAAAACATCTTCTTTATTTATTCCTCATGGAGCTCTACACCAAGGATGTCCACTTCCTCATGGAGCTCATTCAAGTATACACACACACACACACACCCCTTTCTCTCTCTAGATTCCTTCTCGATACTCATAGGAGTCGTACCAATTTCGATATTACCGATTTCGATATCGGTACTTCTAGGAATGGTCTGATACCAATTTTGATATCTTTACTCATAAGAATGGTTGATATTACCGATTTCGATATCGATACTCATAGGAATGGTCTGATACCGATTTCGATATCGATACTCATAGGAGTGGTCTGATACCAATTTCGATACTGATACTGTTAACCTTGGTTATTACAATTAGGAATTAAATTAATTTTTACTTGTATTTACAACATATATGGTACTTGGTGCAGAATTGGTTTGAGCCATGAGTCGATACTTAGTTGACCGTTCATGGATGTACAATCGGCGACATGAGAGCAAAATTGGTTTGACGGATGATTTCAAGGCGGGCGTCAGGGAATTTCTGAGATACGCCAGTAGCCAACCTTATTTTATGGACGAAAGGCTCAAAAAGTGCCCTTGTGTTGGCTAGTCAAATGGTCCAAGTGATTGGTTCGACACAACACCCAAGCAAGGATGGAGAATTGACAAACAATTTGGATTTATTGATATAAAACATGAAAAAAGATATGTAGGTTTCGAACCATTTGTGTTGGCTAGTCAAACGGTCCAAGTGTACTATACGAGTTATCCTAGTCGACGATGCACTACTTGTGATTTGTGGGCTGTATGCAAAACTAAGGCAAGAAGTACATATAATATTGGAGATCAAGCATACCAAGAGGATGAGGTAGTCATGTCTCAACCAACATATATGAGTTTAGCCGACGTTGACGATATGGAGGTTAACGTTACTGTAGAGAATGATATAGTTGACGAAGAGCTTGACATATAGGACTTACCTCATGTAGAGGAGGAGTCTGAAATGGACATATCGGATGAGGAGAAAAAATTTGAAGATGAAGGTGAAAGTGGAAGTGATAGTGAAAATGAAGAAGATGAAGATGAAGTTGATTTGGATTACGAAGAAGATGAAGAAGATTAGTACGTATTATCTATTAGATTTTATTAATTATTTGTATCAACACACCTTTATTTAATTTCTATTAGATTTGTATTTCAGACTCCTACTGGGGCGAACCCATATCCTAGCCTTTTGGTCGACCGTGGAGTGTACATACGTCGACCAGGATTTGCAGATCCTTCTACTCTACCAAAGCGGCCAACCAACATCACTCGTCCCGAGCTATGGACCGATGGAACGACGTAAGTATATAATTGTTAGTAGACACATTTATTCACACTCTATTTGTTATCTAATTGTATATTGTTTTGTTTATTCCAGGTTCTTTTCGGTCCAGGATGGTAGAGATTTGGGCGAGTTGATGCGTCATCAATTCCATAGTCCCTATTTGAACTTCGGGGACATTCCACTTGATAGACGATTCATTTGACATTCTAGTGGGCGCAACCTCTCAAAAGTATATCAGTAACTCAGCACTTTGAAGAAGCTAGAGTCTTCAAGCCAGAGGCGCAGCCACCTGCCTGTGCCAACCTCAGGAACAAGATGGTAGTAGGGCCCTCCTTCCCTTCTTTTATTCACGAAGCCAGTATATTCACTCCAGAGGCGCAGCTATCTACCTGCGCCGATCTCAGATGCGCAAGGGTGTCATACCCTTCCTTTCGAAGCCAACGTCTCCATTGTTCAGAGGCGCAGCTACTTACCTGCGTCCGTATGAGGTGCATGATGGTGATATGCGCACATCATCTCCATTCCCATGGCGCAGTCTGTAGCTCCCCTTCCCAAAAATTTTGAAATATTTTTATTATTATTTATTTTATTTAAATGGTGATTTTTAGATTTTTTTATAAATAATTAATTAGTTAATTATTACGGCAGATGACTTTAGTCATGGTTAGGAATTTGAGTATAAGATGGCCAAGAATTATAGCACGGATAGTGTAGTTGCGTGCTTTGACTATTGTTTAGCCATGGTAGGAGAATGTCAAGCCATAAGTATGTTCTAACTAGGAAAACCAGGCCAAGTTGTGATATGACCTCCATAAACAACTTAATTATTTATTATTAATATTATTTGACTTCTAGGACACCCGGTTGTACCCAGCTTGTCCGGACTTGACCAAACCAAGCCCCAGCCCATGTGGTCATACAGTGCGACCAACGGTGTCCATGTGGATATATAGATGTGTATATAAACATAGCTCATTTTATAATCTAGTGAGTAACTTCTAGAAGGGACATTTAATATATTATTGGCTATTTATTATTTTTTTACATATATTTTTATTAGTTTTTGAAATGTGATAATATTGCTTGAAATACTATTTTTGGAATTGGGACTTTAACTAGGACAATGTGTATATGTATATTGTGTGTGTTTAATAGATTTTACAATTTTCAAATAAATATAAATTTACTACATATATTATATAAATTTACTATATTTTTTTTACTATATATATATATATATATATATATATATATATATATATATATATATATTTTATATATATATAAAATATATATATATATATATATATATATATATATATATATATATATATATATATATATATATATATATATATATATATATATATATACAATGCAATACCTTGTTAAACAAGTACATATATATTGATTTTGTTTTCTATTAAAATATTTATTTCGATTTTATGGAGATTTAGTATATATATAAATATATGAGTAGTTTAGTTAGAAGGATAGATATATATATATTTATATATACTCATATATATATGAATAAAAGAAAAAGAAAGAAAAGAAAAAGAAAACAAAAGCCAAACAGAACACCCCTTCACCCGCTCGGCCTAACCCAGAAGTCAAAACCGACCTATAGCATATATATATATATATATATATATATATATATATATATATATATATATATATATATATATATATATATAAACAGAGAGAGAGAGCGGAATCTCTCGAAAACCCTAACCTGACTCCAACCCCCACAGCCGCCACCACCACTCCTTGGGCGGCCACCCTAGCCCTGCGCACCGCCGGAAGGCAGCCGCCGCTGGACGGAGGCCGGCCACGCGCGCGCGACAACGACAGCAACAGCAGTAGTAGTAGGGCGAGGGGGCTGACTTCGCTATGCGATATCTCAACGATCGTTTGATCGTTTTACGTCCCGTAAACTCTGGTATGCACCTAAACCAACCCCCTTCAAATGGATTTAATTAGTTTGTAGTTAACTGTCGTGGATTGCTCGACAAATTGACTCGAAGTCGACGAAAATTCTGTTGGTAAACAGAGTATATAACTCGCGTAGCACCCAACTTGGAAGCCATTTTTCCGTCAGGATATTGAGTATTCACAAAAACCATCTGAATAGCCTTTTAGACAACCTAATCAGGATCAAAACCCGTTAAATAGATTATTTTATCCTGTATTACATTTATATTAAAACAGTTCCAAAGTCAAAGAAAAATAGTTTGAAAACCATAAGAGTTTTTAGAAAACCTCCGATACCACGTGCGTCCCGCCAAACCGGGCGACTTGGTCACAAACCGAAAGCATCATAAGGTGCGTATTGACTTCGCGGATGTGTGGGCTTTGACCGAATTAAATTGGTCGCGTGTGCGCGACGAATTTGATGCGCATCCGTCGAAATTCACCGTATCGGCCTCTTTGCAAATTTCCTAATTACTTTGTGCACGTTCGTTAGATCGAGACGAAACTTACGCCAACAGGACCATATCATTTTTTTGGTCCTGTATGCCAAGTTTGGTCCGATTCTGAGATAGTGGATCGAATCGCTGTTTTGCGGGCCCCACGATCCGATTCAACGAGCGATTTTGTGCACGGCCCGTCGGAATCCAATTTTGGACATACGGTTGGGTTTGTGTCATCAAAAAAAATTCATAGATATATAGTTTGATAAATTTAGAGACCATAGAATCTGGCACACGTTTCGGTGCAAAGCGGGTCCAACGGCGGATATCGTTTTGACCCAAAATGACCGTTTTGCTCCTGTGTCCAGAATTGAACTTAAGGACAGGCAATCCTAGCTAATTTGACTATTCTGAGAATGTTGTCAATGTCTGTTTCAACTTTTGGAGACAGTTACGAGATTTGGACTTTATGGCTTACCGGTTGACGGTATATTGTTGGTTCTTCATGCTACCGCCAGGCAAGTATACCTTGCCTCCCGCTACAGTTTATTTACATGCTTATAGCCTTTCTCTTTATATGTTATCATCGGGCTTCTTTGGTTGATTTTGGTTTATATGCTTTTCTTTATTCCATGTATATTAGTTTATTTGCCATGTTCGTATATCATCATCGTTCATGACTTGATACTGTAGTTATATCGGATTCGTGTCGTCACATGTATCATGACTGAGTCATATCGTTTCGTAGGATGTGTAATTCATGACTGAACTTCTGTACCATGTTTTGGAATTCTCACCTGCGAGTCCACTCTAGGGGCGAGGGTGATTTCTTGAAGCTAACCTGCGAGTCCACATTAGGGGTGAGGGTTAGTAGTCATTTGTCCGCACCTGCGAGTCCATACTAGGGGCAAGGGTGATTCTTGAAGCTAACCTGCGAGTCCACACTAGGGACGAGGGTTTGAGTATCTGATTGGTTTTTTGTCATGAGTTCATGTTTTCTTCCAGCAGTTCATTTATGCGTAGTATTTCTTGTATCCGTGTTCATAGTCACATGTCGTGTTTTATCTTTCCTGCTTATTTCTTATGTATGATAAACTGCTAGATAGGTATGTTTTTATGTATCTTGTTATGTCCCCTGAGGACCTGATGATCTCTTCAGGTTTAGTGATTACATGGAGTTAGCTAGTAGTTCTGGATGGCGGATGATTTGCGATTCTTGTGGGTTTCGGATGCGATGATACGTTCGCAGAATTCAGGTATCATTATTACATTTATTATCCGCTTGTGCTTTCATACCTTATCATGAGATATCATGTTTTTTGATTCAGTTTTAGACTCTTGTTACTTTCTTTTGAGTCTTATCGGACATATACGCTAGTGGGCTGAAGACCATAACCCATAGTTTCCATTCATGTTTATATACTTATTATGGATTGAGATAGAGATTTACTTCCCAATGATTAGGCCTTGACAGCGTTTACCTATTCGTGTTGGGCTGGAGTCCACTTAATACGTAGCTGGCTTGCTCACGAGCTCGCGTCCGAAAAGTGGGTGCGGGTCGTGACAAGTTTTTTTTGGTGGCCCATGCAAGTCAGAGCATATCATATCGGTTACGTAACTGTACTGATACGAGCCTCCGAATATGACCAAACCTTAGAAATCTTAATCCACATTGCCTTAAAAATTCTTTTAGAAATTTTTCTACCGTTCTTTGTCACGACCCGCACCCGCTTTTCGGACGCGAGCTCGTGAGCAAGCCAGCTACGCATCAAGCGGAATCCAGCCCGACTCGAATACGTAAACAGTGTCACGGCTAGGGTAAGCTGCCAAATCATGGCAAACAAATCTATATCTCAAATCTACAATAAGTGTACGAAACATGAATGAACACTATGGGTCATGGTCTGCAGCCCACTAGCATATATGTCCGATAAGACTCCAAGGAATATAACAAGAGTCTAAACTGAATCAGGAAACAGGATATCTCATGATAAGGTATAAAAGCACAAGCGGATAAAAATGTAATAACGATACCTGAATCCCGCAAGCGATATCATCACTTCCGCCATCCCGAACTACTAGCTAACTCTATGCAAACGCTAAACCTAAAGAGATCATCAGGTCCTCAGAGGATATAGCAAGATACATAATATACATGCTTATCTAACAGTTTTATCATGCGCAAAAAAATAAACAAGAAAAATAGGAACACGACAAATGACTACGAACACGAACACGAACACTAGAACAACTATGTATAAATGAACTGCCGGATGAATGATGAACATGAGATCAATGGAAGAACCAAACCCTCATCCCGAGTGTGGACTCACGGGTTTGAACTAAGCACTAACCCTTGTCCCGAGTGTGGACTCTCTGGTTTGCTCACGGCAAAACACCCTCGTCCCGTGTGTGGACTCTCTGGTGCAAGTGGTCAACCCTCATCCCGAGTGTGGACTCTCTGGTGCCAATGAACACGACAAACACCCTCGTCCCGTGTGTGGACTCTCTGGTGCACTGATCAACCTTCGTCCCGAGTGTGGACTCTCTGGTTGTGTAAAACGATAATCAAGGTTTAGCAGTTCACTACACGCACTTATTCTATGACATGACTCAAGCAAGGTACTGGTGAGAGACTCCAAGTATGCACCACAAGACCAAACATGAACATGGCTACATGCAATGAAAACAACTCGACATAATATAATACGAAGAGCACATGTTCATAAACAATCAAAATTGGAAATAAAATACAATGCATAAAATAAAACTGTAGAGGGAGGCAAGGTATACTTGTCTGTGGTCCTTGCACAAACCGTAGTCACAAGTCGAGGATGAGGGGATGCCGATCTAGGAGCTGTCAACCTATAACACATATCGCACCAGGAACCGTGCACGAAAACTATAAATCAATTCTAATGTTCTAGTTCTAAATTCATGGAATAGTGGCTAGTTGGGTTACTAATCTAATAATAATTAATTCTGGAATAATTTAATTAAAAACCTAATTTAACCTAATAATAATTTGAATATAATCTAAACATGCAAGTTTGGCCAGCAAAAGTCGTATTTCCCAATTTTGGAAACTATGGTATACAAATCGAGACGTGCCATTGACTATCTAGTCAAACGTTGTGAACTCTAGATTTTGAAAGTACATCTTGGTAGATTTTAGTGCCACGAGTGCGCTGGAATCAACCGTGCTGCAAAATCACGCTTTGGTCAAAAGATATCGCCGTTATGGCTAATCGTGACCAAAACAGTGATCAACCGATCAATTCTGAGTTCAACAGAATAACTAAAATACTAGATGAACGAATTAATTTCTGGAAAAAATATATGTCGTAGAGCTCCGTATTAGCTTCCGAAACTTTAAACGGTTCGTGATTTCAATTTTCGGTCCTTCCGAAATCTCGAAAACACGGAAAAGTGTCAAGTTTCGGACAACCGACAATCTACGAATTTTCCAGAAATTTAGGAATAATATCTACGAAAATAAATTACATAATCAGAAAGCTCACCTCGATACAATCCAACAAAAAAATGACACGCAAAAAGCACGTCGGAGTTGACAGAAATCGCTTCGGAAAGTCGGAAACCCTAGATGAGTTCTCCCACAAAAGGCTGCTGGAATTTAATTTGGGTGGGCGAATATAATAATATATATATATATATATATATATATATATATATATATATATATATATATATATATATATATAGGAGAGAGAGAGGCGGCCACTGTAGCAGTTGGCGCCGACAGGTGGGCCCCCCTGGGTGAATTTTTGGGTATTTATTTATTTAATTCAGAAAATTATTTAAAAATTATTTTAAGTCCAAATAAATCAAAATAAATTGCAGAAAAATCCAGAAAAATTCTAGAAGATTCTAGAAAATATTTCTAAGTGTCTAGAATATAAATAAAATATTTTAACATAAAATATCATCGTGTGACCTCGCAGTAAATTCCAAAAACCTATAAAATATAAATTCTATATGTTTTAATTATATAAAAATTCCCAAAAATTCTAAAAAAATCTAGAAGATTGTAGAAAAATACAGAAAATATATTTAACCTAATAGAGCCTAAAAAAATACTAGGTCTCAAAATAGTCATAAATAGCCTCAAAATAAATTATGAAAGTCATTCATAAATATAAATCTTCATAGAATAAATATTTAAAAATATATAAAAAAGTCTAAAAATCATAATAAAATATATTATTGCTATAGAATGCTTATAGATCCTATCTAGAGATTATGTGACCACAAGCTGGTCATAAATCACCTGTGGACTTAGTCATAACTCCTATGATCATAGAAAAATTTAATGTAAACTAATCAAATAAAAAAATATCACTAAATTATAATCGGGATGACACATGCCACATTCTTGAAACTTCACATTCGCTCTCGTTTATTCTTCCTTGCCTTTTCGTACCATTGATTCTCGTTCCTTCCTATTTCAGGGTGACGAATGATCATGCTGTCTAGAATTTATCAGAAATTCTTAAGTTATAGTATAATATCGCTTGATTATTGAATATTTGGTTGTTTATAGATATGATGGATTATAGATACCATAAGTCCTAGATATCTGTTGGTAGGATTGTTAGCAACTAGTTAGAAGGTTATAAGGTTTTAATGACCTGTGTTTCGAGGGAGTAGTATGACCAAATGTGGGTAGAAGTCCTCGAGGTTATGTAGTTACAAAATGGCTAGGAGGAGGATATAAACTATTTTGAGGAATTAAAATTTAAGAAGATTAAGGTAATAGTAGACTTCCTTTTTGAATTTTAAGAAATAGTTATGAATTAGAATTTCGAGAACGAAATTATTTTTAAGGTGGGTAGATTTGTAGCTCCACTTCCCGAAAATTTTAAAATATTTTTATTATTATTTATTTTATTTAAATGGTGATTTTTAAATTTTTTATAAATAATTAATTAGTTAATTATTACGGCAGATGACTTTAGTTATGGTTAGGAATTTAAGTACAAGATGGCCAAGAATCATGGCACGGATAGTGCAGTCGCGTGCTTTGACTAATGTTTAGCCATGGTAGGGGAATGCCAAGCCATAAGTATGTTCTAACTAGGAAAACCAGGCCAAGTTGTGATATGACCTCCATAAATAAGTTAATTATTTATTATTAATATTATTTGACTTCTAGGACATCCGGTTGTACCCAGCTAGTCCGGACTTGACCAAACCAAGCCCCAGCCCATGTGGTCGTGCAGTGCGACCAACGGTGTCCATGTGGATATATAGATGTGTATATAACCATAGCTCATTTTATAATCTAGTGAATAAATTATAGAAGGGACATTTAATGTATTATTGGCTATTTATTATTTTTATATATATTTTTATTAGTTTTCGAAATGTGATAATATTGCTTGAAATACTATTTTTGGAATTGGGACCTTTAACTAGGACAATATTTGTATATGTATATTGTGTGTGTTTAACAGATTTTATAATTTTGAAATGAATATAAATTTACTATATATATACGTGATATGTGAAGATATATATTAATATATATATACACAATGCAATACCTTGTTAAACAAGTACATATATATTGAGTTTTTATTCTATTAAAATATTTATTTTGACTTTATGGAGATTGAGTGTATATATAAATATATGAGTAGGTTTAGTTAGAAGGATATATATATATATATATATATATATATATATATATATATATATATATATATATGAATAAAAGAAAAAGGAAAAGAAAACAAAAGCCAAACAGAACACCCCTTCACCCGCTCGGCCTAACCCAGAAGTCAGAACCGACCTATAGCATATATATATAAACAGAGAGAGAGAGAGAGAGAGGAATCTCTCGAAAACCCTAACCCGACTCCAACCCCCACAGCCGCCACCTCCACTCCTTGGGCGGCCACCCTGGCCCTGCGCGCCGCCGGGGGGCAATCGCCGCTGGCCGAAGCCGGCCACGCACTGCGCGAGAACGACAGCAACAGCAGTAGTAGTAGGGCGAGGGGCTGACTTCGCTATGCGATATCTCAACGATCGTTCGATCGGTTTACGTCCCGTAAGCTCTGATATGTACCTAACCCAACTCCCTTCAAATGCATTCAATTAGTTTGTAGTTAACCATCGTGGACTGCTCGACAAATTGACTCGAAGTCGACAAAAATTCTGTTGGTAAACAGAGTATATAACTGGCGTAGCACCCAACCTGGAAACCATTTTTCCGTCAGGATATTGAGTATTCACAAAAACTATCTGAACAGCCTTTTAGACAACCTAATCAGGATCAAAACCCATTAAATAGATTATTTTATCCTGTATTACATTTATATTAAAATAGTTCCAAAAGTCAAAGAAAAATAGTTTTAAAACCATAAAATTTTTGAGAAAACCTCCGATACCACGTGCGTCCCGCCAAACCAGGCGACTTGGTCATGAACCGAAAGTATTAAAAGGTGCGTATCGACTTCGCGGACGTGTGGACTTTGACGAAATTCAAATTGGTCGCATTTGCGCGATAAATTTGATGCGTATTCGTCAAAATTTACCGTATCGACCTCTTTGCTAATTTTCTAATTACTTTGTGCACATTCGTCAGATCGAGACACAACTTGCGCCAATAAGACCGTATCATTTTTCTGGTCCTGTATGCCAAGTTTGGTCCAATTCTGAGACAGTGGATCGGATTGCCGTTTCGTGGGCCCTACGATCCGATTCAATGGGCGATTTTGTGCACGGCCCACCGAAATCCAGTTTTGGACATACGGTTGGGTTCGTATCATCAAAATAAATTCGTGAACATATAATTTGATAACTTTAGAGATCATAGAATCTGGCACGCTTTTTGGTGCAAAGCGGGTCCAACGGCGGACATCGTTTTGATCCAAAATTACCGTTTTGCCCCTGTGTCCAGAATTGGACTTAAGGATAGTAAATCCTTGCTAATTTGACTATTCGGAGAATGTTGGCAATGTCTGTTCAGCTTTTGGAGACAGTTGCAAGATTTGGACTTTATGGCATACCGGTTGACGGTATATTGTTGGTTCTTCGTGCTACCGCCAGGCAAATATACCTTGTCTCCCTCTACAGTTTATTTACATATTTATAGCCTTTCTCTTTATATGTTATCATCGGGCTTCTCTGGTTGATTTTGGTTTATATACTTTTCTTTATGCCATGTATATTAGTTTATTTGCCTTGTTCGTATATCATCATCATTCATGACTTGATACTGTAGTTATACCGGATTCGTGTCGTCACATGTATCATGAATGAGTCATATCGTGTCGTTGGATGTATAAGTCATGACTGAACTGTTGTACCTTATTTTGGAATTCCCACCTGCGAGTCCACACTAGGGGCGAGGGTTAGTAGTTATTTGTCCGCACCTGCGAGTCCACACTAGGGGCGAGGGTGATTCTTGAAGCTAACCTGCGAGTCCACACTAGGGGTGAGGGTTAGTAGTTGTTCAAACCTGCGAGTCCACACTAGGGGCGAGGGTTTGAGTATCCGATTAGTTTTTTGTCATGAGTTCATGTTTCCTTCCAGCAGTTCATTTATGCGTAGTATTTCTTGTATCCGTGTTCATTATCACATGTCGTATTCTGTCTTTTCTGCTTATTTCTTACGCATGATAAACTACTAGATAGGCATGTTTTTATGTATCTTGCTATGTCCCCTGAGGACTTGATGATCTCTTCAGGTTTAGTGATTGCATGGAGTTAGCTACTAGTTCTGGATGGCGGATGATTTACGATTCTTGTGGGTTTCGAATGCGATGATACGCTTGCGGAATTTAGGTATTATTATTACGTTTATTATCCGCTTGTTCTTTCATACCTTATCATGAGATATCATGTTTCTTGATTCAGTTTTAGACTCTTGTTACTTTTTTTTGAGTCTTATCGGACATATATGCTAGTGGGCTGCAGACCATGACCCATAGTGTCTATTCATGTTTATATACTTATTGTGGATTGAGATAGAGATTTACTTCACCGTGATTAGGCCTAGACAGCGTTTACGTATTCGAGTTGGGCTGGAGTCCACTTAATACGTAGCTGGCTTGCTCACGAGCTTGCGTCCGAAAAGCGGGTGCGGGTTGTGACACAGTCATCTGCTCCAGATCAGAATCTTAAGTCACTTCTCTACAAGAGACTTGGGAACTCCCATCACAACCAATGCAAGTCAACCTGTCACTCCAAAAGCACAGTAACCTCGCCAACCTGAAGCACAAGCCTACTTGTCGCCTATAGCACAGTGACTCTGGTAGCCTGTCACGACCCGCACCCGCTTTTTTGGATACGAGACGTGTCCAAGCCAGCCTACGCCGCAGATTCGACGGTAGAACGCTGTCAAGCCCGCAAGGAATAAATGCTCAAATTAAACTTTATTGCTCATTCACATTTTCTAATTTTATTACAACATTTACAACATTTATAATTAAAGGAAATACAAGATTTTACAATTTATTTAATTGAATACAACTGCTATCTATTTTAGGTTTCTGTCTGCAAGTACCCCCGAATCTCCCAAGCTATGTGAAGCCACAGCTAACTTGAAAAATATTGGTTTCCAGTCAGGAATGGAACAAGTACGCAAACCGACGGCAATGCAAAAACACAATAGAATTAACAAGACATGAAAATAACATAAGAGATATGAAAACTGGAGAGAATTGATGACATGGCACGGTGGAGAAGTAAAGGAAAAATAAAAAGACATCTACCTATGTGGTATAAAATATTCGTTTCGATATGTGAACGGCTAGGGGTAAATACGGCACCCTGCACGTGTCGTGTGCAGCTGCTATCATTCAAGAATAGACTCATGGGATAGTTCTGGGTAGTCCACATGTCTACTAAGATATTTCCCCTCCCGACTACTCCGTGTGATGAGCGTGTCAACAAGCAGCAAGATATATGTATAGACATGAAATGAAAAGACTACTATAAATTAAAAGCAATCAGAAAGTGTACTTGCCTGAGGTCCTTAGCTGGTAAAACCAATAATATTATACCACTCAATGAGCCACAATCAGTCAACACATGTAGAAGTCTCCAGATGCTGAAATAAACAGTACCAACATTCTCAGAATAGTCAAATTAGCTAGCATTGCCTGTCCTTAAGTCCAATTCTGGATACAGGGGCAAAACAACAATTTCGGGCAAAAACGATGTCCGCCGTTGGACCCGCTTTGCACCGAAAAGTGTGCCAGAGTCAGTGGTATCTAAAGTCGTCAAACTATATGTCAACATGTCCAGTTTTTTGATACGAACCCAACCGTATGTCCAGAGTTGGATTCCGGCAGGCCGTGCACAAAATCGCCCATTGAGTCGGACCGTGGGGCCCGTAAAACAGCGTTCCGATTCAACTTTCTCAGAATTGGACCAAACTTGGCATATAGGACCAAAAAAAACGATACGGACCTGTTGGCGCAAGTTTTGTCTCGATCTTACGAGCATGCACAAAGTAATTGGGAAACATGTACAGAGGTCGATATGGTAAATTTCGACGGATACGCATCAAATTTGTCGCGCACACGCGACCAATTTGAATTCCGCCAAAGCCCACACGTCCACGAAGCCGTTACGCACTTTTTGATGCTTTCGGTTCGCGACCACGTCGCCCGGATTGGCGGGACGTACGTCGTATCGAAAGAATTTCATGAGTTTTAAAACAGATTTTTCTGGACTTTTCGAGACTCATAACTTCCTGCACAGACCATGAAATTTGAAAGTACGAACTCGATTTCACAGCCCTATATGTGGTTAAATTTTTTTTCAGATGGGTTTTTGAAACTGCTCTCGGATTGGCAAGTTTTTGCCTTCCAAAATAGGGTGTTTGAATATCTAAAACTGTCCTGTTTTGGACAGTTTTCATCGATTTCTAAATCGACCTACTGTCTAATCGAATCCGATCCTATACAAACTAATTAGCAAGGTTTCTAGGTGTATACGTTGTACTCGTACCTGAGGTGATTGATCGCTAAAAGATCCAGCGTACGCCGAGAACACGTGCTGCGAAGTTGGCCTCATGGGTGTTGCGGCTGATGTTGTTTCCGCATTGTGCTCGGCATGGTCGGCCGGTCGGTAGCCTACGGTGGCGCTGGCGCGCGCGTGCGGCGCCTGGTGGCCGCCCCGGGTCTGGGGAAGGGTGGCGCACCATCAGTTGGAGCGATGGGTTAGGGTTTAACTCTCAAATCTCTCTCTCATTCCGTATATATGCGCGCTGCTGCTCCTTATAAGCTCGGGTCTGCTGTTTCAGCAGGATGCCCGCTCGGGCTGTGGGGGAAGAGTCGGCCGGGCCTGGCTTGGGTTAGTTTAGGTGGGCTGGGCCCAAGGGAAACTTGGGTTTTTGTTTATTTCTTTTTTTTTCTTTTTTTTATTTAGCAATACATACATATTTATATGTATTCACATAAATACTTATGTATATAAATATACCATAATGTTATTTGTATATGAATACACATATATCCATATAAAATATATGTTTATATATATATACACATATATATCTATAATTAATATATTTACATATACATACAAATACACACATTTACATATTATTTATCTATACACATATATAATATGTCTATTTTTTTTTTTTACCTATATCTATATTTATATACAGTATATACCTATATTTATATATAAATGCCTATTTACATGAATACATATATATATATATATATATATATATATATATATATATATATATATATATATATATATATAAAATATATATATATATATATATATATATACCTACCTATACGTACACACATGTATAATTTATATTTATATATACATGAATATATATGATGGCATATGCATATAAATTGTACATTCCAATATAATAATTAAATATAATTCAATTATTAATTTATAAAAAATAATAAATAGACACTTAAATGAACACGAAGTATATATATATATATATATATATATATATATATATATATATATATATATATATATATATATATATATATATAGCAATATACGATCCACTGTATATTGAATACCATTTGTACAATTTTTTTTTCTATAAACCTAAATAAAATCTTGGCAATAATTATTTATAAAATCTAAAAATCACTATTCCAATAAACTAAATAATAATAAAAAGAACATTTCAAAATTTTTGGGAAGGGAAGCTACAAATCTACCCACCTTAAAATAATTTCGTCCTCGAAATTCTAATTCTTAACTATTCCTTAAAATTCAAGAGAACGTCTACCTTCACCTTAATCTCTTTAAATTTTTAATCCCTCGAAGATATTTCATAACCTTCTCTAGCCATTCTATAACTCTGAATACTTGAGGACTTCTACCCACCTTTGGTCACACTACTCCATCAAATCTCCTATCGCTAAACTTTAGAATCCTCCAACTAATTGCTAAAATTTCTACCAATATATATCTACTGTATATAGCATCTATAATCCTCTCCTATCTACCAAGCAACCCAAAATTTAACAAGCAATAATTTACACAAGTAGCTAAGAAATATCAATAAATTTTAGTAGGCGTGACCATTCATCGCTCTAAAATAGGGAGGACAGACAGATAAGAAAAATAATCGAGAGCAAATATGAAGTTTCAAAAACTGTAGAGAGTATGCAGATAGAAAGAAAGTTTATTAACCATTGACTTATTTGCTAGATTGGGCTACTCTAGTTCAGTCACTTGCTACGTCGAAGAACCCTTGTTTCTTAGAGGGGCCTGCAATCCGTGCAATACAGAAGTCCCGTTCTTGAAATTCTAAACAAGGTTCTATAATAGAACTGAATTTGAGAAATCAAGATTGTGATCGTTCTATGGTTATTTAAACACACGAGCAAGGGGTATAAATGCAATACAAGATCGTGTCGCGACTTCCAGGTAGATGGAATAAGGGTTATGAATGGCTTCACATTCTAAGAGATGGCGACTACATAATAGGTACAGGCACCTATGTCAAATAGTTCAGTTTTATAGTCCAAGAATAGTGGTATGCATGAATGGGTTTTACTAGGTCTTAATGGGTTCTCTATTTAGACATCAATCGTTGGTCGGATGAACCTTGGATTTTAATCTATATTGACTGAACCAAATCCCAAGGTAAAACTATGTTTACTAGGTTAGGGTAACCTAGAATAGGGTTCCTTCCAAGTGGTTGAGCTAGTTGCTAGTCGGGTTGGTTAGCTAGGTCCATAAGCCTAAAATGTGCCTTCAGTGACTTTTGTGTTTAAGGAGCACATGAGACCTCAATTGTGTGGCACACTAGTGGCATGTGCATAGTGGGCTTCGAGTAGATCACAGCCATATATTGGGTCGAAGGAATTAAGTCGAAGTTGAGGCTCTAATGGAAGTCGGGAAATATACCGGTATTACGGTATGGGTTATAGCTAGTCCTCTTAACATGAAAGTCGTACCCCAAAAATAGAGTACAAGGGGACGAGTTTGAGTGGGACATGATATACCTAGATAAAGGTGGACTCGTCTAGATCTTGTATATGAAATCTGTTGGAAGGTAACAGCTGGTCTCGTGCTCCGAATATTAATGACACGGCCGGGGACAGAAAATGATCTAAATGGAAAGTGGGAGTCCGTGGGCACTAATTGTCAACCTAATGGAAAATTATCCTAATCAATCGGTAATCTTCGTACATCCTAAAATTTTAGAAGGCTTATGGTCTACCCACCTTAGAAGCTAGGATATGGTTTTAGGAATAATGAGGCTAGAAGAATTCCAAAAGTCCAGATATTGTACCTCGACTCTTGTTAATAGAGAATAAGGCACGGCGTTACAGGATACCGTAGGTATAAGTCATGTCAAGGATCGTTCCTCATTAAATGGAGAACGAGGGTGTACAATGACACATGGTCGATAAAATAGAATATATACTCGTCTACAGTATACAAGAGTTATCGACGGGGTAACCAACTCTAAGGCACATCATATAAAAGATTTCTAACAACTGAGTCATGAATTTCTATTGGGGTCAAACCTGCCAGACTATTGTCACAAGGGTTCTAGTTGAAGCAAGCTTCAAATAAGTGATTAGAGGCTCACAACATTAGGTCTCTGGAGAATAGGTAGTCCCCTAGGTTGACATTTGTTCAAAGAAAAGATCTTAATCATTCTCGGACTCCAATGACCAGAAGATTATGATAGTAGGTTTAGGGTCACAGAGAGGACGAGTAACTCAAGGCAAGGTTCCATTCATAGGGTTGGCCGATGGTAGCTACACTTGCGTATACAACTATCGTAGCCATGGGAATACTCTATATCTATCTTTAATTACGAGCTTTCATCTTTCCAATCAGTGAAAGACGAAAACAATAAAGAGTTCAAGAGAGATGTCACTGAACACAATTACATGATTCAAGGACGAATGTATAATTCAAGAGGAATTATCAAAGCAGTCATGGATGAGATCCTCGAGACATCTATATCTCAATCCACGTAGGATAATTAGATGAAGAGCGAACCAAATGCATCATGGTTGATCAGACCGTAATACAATGATTCTGATTCGACAATATGTTAGCGGGCGTCCCCAATAAACATATGTCTTGAATCACGCTCGATAAAAGGGTAAGCTTGCAAAACTAGGCTGTAATTGCAGCGTTGGTCAAGATAGTCAAAATACAAGTACGCGAGATTTTTGAAAAAAAATACAAGTAGTTCGAGTCTTGAGAGAATTAAAACCTTACATGATGTCATTGCTTATATAGGCATCCTACTATCTTCTATCCATAAGGTTTTGGTCGACTAATGGGTTATGGAACTCTAAATTCTATATTCTAGGTAAACCTATTAATGTCGGTCACTTACCTTGTTAATAGATCGCAAGGACCACGGGATGCTAGGTTGGGAGACACGCTATTCAACTGGCAGAACTTACCTTAGTATTGGTTTTGGATCTTAGGGTCACACCGGGCATCTTTCTATTCTCTATAGTATCCTAAACTTGTAATCACGTCTGAAGTCATTTCATCGAGAATTATGCCTCGCCGGTATACTCTGGCTGTGACAAACCCTTGGTTCCGTGATTCAGGTGTGATAAGCTACCAGGTGCTCTAGCTTATATTGACACAAGGGTATCTAAGATCTAAAGTGGTCAACGAGGACATAGTTTTAGCAATGTTCCATAGACTATGATTCTTCGAAATGGTTTCAATCCTATGGGTTGTGTCTCGCTAGTGTGCTACTGGCTGCAGTGAACCCACATTCTCCACCCTCAAATAATTGACGACAGTGCGCTGCTGTCTAACCATTTTTAGTTAACTAACATTCTTTTAACTATATTCATAAGAACTCATGAGCTTCTAGAGATTCAACAAGTTGACTAAAAATAAAGCGTAGGTATTCGTCCTGTCTGTCACAACACCTAAAACAAAAGAGTTAACATGGAGGAATTAACTAAAGACGAAAGGAATACAAGCATTCGAGTATCTATTTTATATGCATTTCTATGGTTGAGGGAAAATCTCAAATCAATCTACCTCGAGATTCGTATACAAATAACAGAATCAGAAAATTTAAACTAATTTCCCACGGCAACATAGAATTTAAAACAGGCAATTCTAACTTATGATATAGGATTTATATCTAAATAAGGAAATTGAACAGTTTATCAAAATTAACGCCTTAATTATAGACAAGCCTAACATACCAAGCGAATAATATATCCACATTGGATCACATTATCATATCAAAAGTAATTGTGTATCTATAGAGAGCTGGCAGGTTATCTAATTTAATGAACCATTATCTAAATTGCATGGCCTTATCCTTTACTACCCAATGATCAAATTAATGAGGGACTCCTATTCCTAGTCAAATCTTAAATTACTTTAATCCTAATTGTGAATGAGCATTTCCTGGGCGCAGGCTCGCAGCAGTACGACTAATATGGTACTACCCCGAGTTTGTATAATTTACGAAGATTGACCTGCATGGGCTACCATAAAAACTTGTCACGACCCGCACCCGCTTTTTCGGATACGAGACGTGTCCCAGCCAGCCTACGCCGCAGAGTCGACGATAGAACGCTGTCAAGCCCGTAAGGAATAAATGCTCAAAATAAACTTTATTGCTCATTCACATTTTCTAAATTTATTACAACATTTACAATATTTATAATTAAAGAAAATACAAGATTTTACAATTAATGAAATTGAATACAACTGCTATCTATTTCTAGGTTTCTGTCAGCAAGTACCCCCGAATCTCCCAAGCTAAGTGAAGCCACAGCTAACCTGAAAAATATTGGTTTCCAGTCAGGAATAGAATAAGTACACAAACCGATGGCAATGCAAAACATAATAGAATTAACAAGACATGAAAATAACATAAGAGATATGAAAACTGGAGAGAACTGATGATATGGCACGGTGGAGAAGTAAAGGAAAAATATAAAAGATATCTACCTATGTGGTATGAAATATCTGTTTCGACATGTGAATGGCTAGGGGTAAATACGGCACCCTGCACGTGTCGTGTGCAGCTGCTATCATTCAAGAATAGACTCATGGAATAGTTCTGGGTAGTCCACATGTCTACTAAGATATTTTCTCTCCCGACTACTCCGTGTGACGAGCGTGTCAACAAGCAGCAAGATATTTGTATAACATGAAATAAAAAGACTACTATGAATCGAAAGCAATCAGAAAGTGCACTTGCCTGAGGTCCTTAGCTGGTGAAACCAATAATAATATACCACTCAATAAGCCACAATCAGTCAACACATGCAGAAGTCTCCAGATGCTGAAATAAACAGTACCAACGTTCTCAGAATAGTCAAATTAGCTAGCATTACCTGTCCCTAAGTCTAATTCTGGACACAGGGGCAAAACAAGTAATTTTGGGCAAAAACGATGTTCGCCGTTGGATCCGCTTTGCACCGAAAAGCGTGCCCGAGTCAATGGTCTCTAAAGTTGTCAAACTATATGTCAACATGTCCGATTTTTCGATACGAACCCAACCGTATGTCCAGAGTTGGATTCCGGCGGGCCGTGCACAAAATTCGCCCGTTGAGTCGGACCGTGGGGCCCGTAAAACGGCGTTCCGATTCAACTGTCTCAGAATTGGACCAAACTTGGCATACAGGACCAGAAAAATGATACGGTCGTGTTGGCACAAGTTTCTTCTTGATCTGACAAGCATGCACAAAGTAATTGGAAAACTTGCACAGAGGCCGATACGGTGAATTTTGACGGATACGCATCAAATTCGTCGCACATATGCGACCAATTTGAATTCTGCTAAAGCTCACACAACCACGAAGCCGTTACGCACTTTTTGATGCTTTCGGTTCGTGACCACGTCGCCCGGATTGGCGGGACGCACGTCGTATCGAAGGAATTTCATGAGTTTCAAAACAGATTTTTTTGGATTTTTCGAGACTCATAACTTCCTGCACAGACCATAAAATTTGAAAGTGCGAACTCGATTTCTTAGCCCTATATGTGGTTAACAAAAATTGTTCAGATAGGTTTTTGAAATTGTTCTCGGATTGGCAAGTTTTTGCCTTCCAAAATAGGGTGTTTGAATATCTAAAACTGTCATGTTTCGGACAGTTTTCATCGATTTCTAAATCGACCTACTGTCTAATCGAATTCGATCCTATACAAACTAATTAGCATGGTTTCTAGGTGTATACGTTGTACTCGTACCTGAGGTGATTGATCGCTAAAAGATCCAGCGTACGCCAAGAATACGTGCTGCAAAGTTGGCCTCGTGGGTGTTGCGGCTGATGTTGTTTCCGCACTGTGCTCGGCATGGTCGGCAGGCCGGTGGCCCACGGTGGCGCTGGCGCGCGCGTGCGGCGCCTGGTGGCCGCCCAGGGTCTGGGAAAGGGTGGCGCACCATCAGTTGGAGCGATGGGTTAGGGTTTAACTCTCGAATCTCTCTCTCCTTCCGTATATATTCGCGCTGCTGCTCCTTATAAGCTCGGGTCTGCTGTTTCAGCAGGATGCCCGCTCGGGCTGTGGGGGGAAGAGTCGGCCGGGCCTGGCTTGGGTTAATAATTTATGTGGGCTGGGCCCAAGGGAAACTTGGATTTTTGTTTATTTCTTTTTCTTTTTCTTTTTTTTCTTTTTATTTAGCAATACATACATATTTATATGTTTTTTTACATATTTATATGTATATAAATATACCATTATGTTTATTTGTATATGAATACACATATATCCATATACAATATGTGTTTATATATATATATATACACATATATATCTATAATTAATATATTTACATATACATACAAATACACACATTTACATATTATTTATCTATACACATACACATATATAATATGTCTATATTTGTATACACCTATATCTATATTTATATACAGTATATACCTATATTTATATATAAATGCCTATTTACATGAATACATATATATATTTTTACCTATACGTACACACATGTATAATTTATATTTATATATACATGCATATATATGATGGCATATGCATATAAATTGTACATCCCAATAAAATAATTAAATATAATTCAATTATTGATTTATAAAAAATAATAAATAGACCCTTAAATGAACACGAAGTATATATATATATATATATATATATATATATATATATATATATATATATATATATATATATATATATATATATATATATATATATATATACGATCCACTGTATATTGAATACCATTTGTACATTTTTTTTCTTCTATAAACCTAAATAAAATCTAGGCAATAATTATTTATAAAATCTAAAAATCACTATTCCAATAAACTAAATAATAATAAAAAGAACATTTCAAAATTTACAGGAAGGGAAGCTATATAGCCCGAAACACAACTTCCTAAGTCGCTCTATACGCACAGAAGTCTCGTCGTCATTCGAAGCCAAGTCCACTCGTCGCCTGAAAGCATAGAGGTTCCATCGTCTCCAGAAGCATGGTCTACTCATCGCCACAGAAGTGCAGCAGCACTTGGTCCTCATCAGAGGCACAGGAAGCATGGGTCCACCCCAATTGGTTTGTTTAAACCGTATCTTGCAGAGAAGATTGGGATTAAATCATGATTGGTATCATATCAGATTGATTTAAATCTTAGATGAGGATCAATTAGACTCCAAATCTAAGATGAAATCCTAATATTTACTCGACTGTATCCGAGCAAGCAAATCGGCACATGTCACGTGTCACCTCCTTCGATTATGTTTATAACCACCAGAGATCTCGTTTGAGGGAAATCTTGATGTCCACCACGTGTCAGCACCACAGAAGCCCGTACCGTGCAATGACGACATATTCTATCATATTTCAGGAACTCTAATGCACATCGTATATATGCTCGGTTCTCTATAAATAGAAGGAGTTCTTCTTCCACCAAAGCATCGAAATTGACAGAGGGAACATCGACAATCGACAATCTTTAAAGGAGCAGCGATCTCCATCCACGAAGAGTCGACTGCCCTTATCAACCTATCAACCAAAGAAACAACCAACCAACCATCTTCAAGAGATCTTCTCATCCAGACAGCCTCTTGATCGGTGATCACAGAGTCCCATCAAAGATGCCAGAGAGCCGTAGCAAGGTTGATTCGTCGTTAGATCATCAACGGAGTAAAGAAGCCTCTGTAGTGCTCGATCTCTACCGTCACACTTTTCCAGAAATCTCTTCTCTCTGTACTTAAGATATCCTATTTAGGACTTCCTTCTTTGTACACAGATACCTTTTATGTTTAATAAAGCAAAAAGTTTGTTCAACCTTTTGTTACGTCGAACAATCAGTACTCAACTGTACTGGTGGTGTGAGCTCCTCGCCCAACCATACAAATTGACACGTTCATTTACTTTATGCAACATAATCTCTTATGATTGTCTTTCTGTTCTTGTCTTAGGATCGATTTTAGGACATAGATGCCTGGCCTACTTGTGTCTCTAGACCATCATCGTGCTATCGTACCGATAACTTTCTTATCCTTGCCTCTAAACCATTCTCGTGCTTGCAACATCAACGTGCCAACTCGCGCTTGCCTTATGGCCCATACTTTGGGATGAAATAATATGATTCGTGTCATCGACTTGCTTCGTGCTTCAACGTCGAGGCCCTGCCTCACAACTTAGCATGACTTAACCAAACTTGCCTTACGGCCCTTCTTGACTTAACTCGAAATGACTCAAGCTTGACTTATGCAACTTTATGCCAATGACTTAATACTCGGTGCCAATTTCGGGCCGAAGCACATGTCTTTTCTATATCCAAATCTTAGGCTTCTTAAGACTTGTATTACAAACATACATACCATCTTTATCCCATTCGTGACGTGCTTGCACTTTCTTTTATTCGACCGATATCGTGCATGCGTATTATCGTTCAGCATGCCAACTTATCTATATGAAAGGTCACTGGCAATTCAAGCCACCTTGGACATGTAGGTGGTGCAGACGAGACCCTTGCAACTAAGGGTAGCTAGTCCTACTCAAGTCCTCGAATCACCGGCGACGTGTTCTTGCCTAACTACCTTGCTTCTTGTGAAACCCATAATTTGTATTTAATAATTAAATAATGATATTATTAGTATTTCAAAATTATTATTATTATTGATAATATTACTATTAAATATTTTTGGATGAAAAAGGATTTCGAAAGTAAATATAACATGGATTTTTGTTTTGAACCCAGACCCAGGCCTGAGCCTAACCCAATCTTTCTCCCATTTTCTTAATTCCAAATTTTGACTTGGTTTATATTAATAATAATAAAAAAAATAATAAATAAAACAATTAGCTTTGGCTGGTCTCGTAGGACCAGCACTCATGAGTTGGCCAAACAACCCAAACTTAGTCACCCCACTTCCCCTCTCTCCTTACGTTTCTCCCCATGAATACTTACAGCCACAACTCCTCAACTCCACTTCTCCTTATAACTCCTCTCTTCAAACACTCATCACTCCTCTTTATTACTCCCATCCACCAACTCTCCTTTAATAACTCATCCCCCACTCTCCTTTGCTCACGTACACCAGAGGAATAACCCTCTTCTCTTTAATCTCTCTCACCCTCACTCTCTGTTAGCAAAAACTCTCAAATCTCACTCAAACTCTCAAACCCCTCTCTCTCTCTCCCTCTGTTCTCTTTTGGAGAGCTCCTTCCGCGGCCGACCCAGTGGCCAGCGCCACCCGCCCCGTCCAGTGGAGCTCCGAGCTCGCCCCGCCTCTGCGGTTCCCAAGCCCCCTTTCTCCGGCCGGATCCGCCACCGCGCCGCCTCCCGCGAGCGCCACCGTCCGTGGCCGACGCCTCCGCGCCGCCGCGACCCCCCTCTGCGGCCAGCCGCCGCCGTCCCGAGGTCGGCGACCGCCTCCCGCGCCGCCCTCTCCGTCCGGCCGAGCCCCTGTGGCCGCGGCTCCCTCCGCCGCAGTCAGCCCGGCGATTCCCCGCCGGCAGAACCCCGACCCGCTGCGCTGTCCGCGTCCCGCCGCGTCAGCGTGCTCCGCTGCGCTGTCCAGCGCCCTTTTCCGCGGTCCTTGCTATTCCTCCGGCGTTTCCGCTGTCCGTGGACTCTCGTCGCTGTTCGGAACTTCGACCTGCTGCCGACTTAGTTCGGATTTCTTTCCCGAGATTTTTCCCGTGGCTCCCCGCCAACGAAAACTGGTAATTTCTGGATAGTCACAGTAGTTCATCCCCGTAGAGTCGATGATGATAGATCGGTCCCCCGGTTCCCTCTCGGGAATCCGGTTAGCTGCATTATATATTTTCGTTTAGCTGCGTTAGATTAATTTCCTGTGTTTTACTTGCTGGGTTGGTGTGATTTGGATGGATTATGGATTCCCGAATATTTCGGGAATTATTCGGTGGTGTTGGAATTATTTTTATGTGGCTTGGAATCATTTTGGTGGATATTTCTGTGGATTATTTTGGGTTGGAAAATATTTGCAGGAGTTTGTTGGCGCACTTCCCAGTTCTTGGGTTGTCCCGAAATAGAGGAAGTGCCGCCCAAATTTTTACAAAAAACTATATTTTTATTAATTTCAAAACTGGCTTTCGAAAATGAATTTCTAAACTGATTTTTCGGGCGACGATCGTACCGGTCTGTGGGCCCCGGCGAAATGCAAACGCACCGGTCCGACCGGACGTTGGGGTATTAGCCGAAGTTTGAGGAATGGACCGAGTCTGAGACTCTTAGTTTCATTTTCAATTATTTTATTTAACATTTAGGCTATTTATAATTAGATATTTATTCTTGCACTTTAATTATTTATTTCAGTCATTTTCTCTTATTTAATGTAAAAGAAAATTGTACAGGGCATAAGCCCACCCTAGGACCATTAGCTGTGCCACTGTATTGTGTAGCGTAGATTATTTTATTTTTTTCTTTTTCTGGTGGATGTAATTTGGGTGGTTTTTGATTAGTCGCATAAATCGTATTAGATCGTGATTACTGGTTAATTGAATTTAGTTAAAATGAATAAAATATTATTAATTCACGATTTATCACTAAAAGAAATTGTATTTTATAAATATATTACAAAACACAAAGTTTTCCAAATTGTAATTGATTCTCGTGTATTTCCAAATAATTCAATTAACCGGTTTAATCAACGCATGTAGTTTGCGACGTAAACGTTAGCTGTAGCTTAATAACAACTTAAAACCTGACTAGGACTTACTACTAGAGATTGCAACTTAGTCTGGTTATTCAGGAATCTAAGTCGAGTTCTCAATTGTAGGAACTCGAAGTTACAACTGACGTTCCTCCTCGGTACCGACTCGTTCTTCCAGTCAATCTAATACAAAGGCAAGTGCAGTTATGTCTATTTGGTAATTTATCTAGTAATTGTTTTATTGCAATTTTAAACCACATTGCTACACGGAACTCTCTCCTAGAGTTCAAATATTGACTCATTGATTGAATCTGATTGACTCGGGATATTGGGGGAGTAGTGTAGCGTCTATGACCAATACCCCTATATTGCATCATTGATTGTGCGAGCTCATTCCTCCTATACACGAGGATAGGCCGGACCGTATCATTAGGATATAATTGAATCATCCCAAGCCGGTCATAGTTCGTTACCTACTCAAATCACATTGTTTTCAATTGTAGAATTGTTGAAAAATATTGTTAAAGTATTTCAAATTGTTTAACATTGCTAAATTTCTATTATTTGAATTATTGGATATTCGTAATTGTACTTTGCTCCCTCCTGACTGGAGACCCAACATTTTAGGTATCACTGGTGAGGCTTTGTTACGCGATACCAAGACGAGGAATTCGAGATTGCTGAGCTGTTTGCCTAGAGTTTTCTTTTATTCATGATGTAAAAAAAAATGGTTTAAGTTGTATCTTTTATTTCATGTAAAAGTTTAATAAAGTTTTAAATTTCCGAATGTTGAGTTGTGACAAATATAGTGTTGTTGTATGGTTACCTGCTACTGAACAGCTTACTGCCGCCGTCTCAACAACGGTGCAGGCTGGGCATGATCCGATTCGACCCAAGCAATTGGGACCGGGTCGTGACATGTTTTTAGTGGTGGCCCATGCAGGTCAGAACAACAACTTAGGAAAACATACCTAGAAACAATTAGAACACTAGAACATCAATTTGTCACAACATAGGACCGAAATATATTATAAATAAATATTTTGTTTGATTATAGACTGGTAGGATACCTTGTTTATGTTTGCATCCTAAACCATCCAGAGAATGACCGTTGACCAAATCCTGCTGGCGATGAGGTGTCATCTCCGGATCATACCCCATCTCCTCAACCAAGCTCAGGGTCTTTTTCCTCGTGGCTGTTTGACCGTCCTCATAGTGCATCCAGTGAAGATTTTCCTACACTGGCGATTCCTACCTCATCTCAAACTGAATTGCATTTCCCTGGTAGATTATTCATTTTGTTGCTCCACCAGTACCAGCAATCATCTTCCAAATGGTTGTCCTATTTCAAGAAATCCTGGAGTTCCAGAAAGCTCAAGATGAAGCCCAGCAGGAACAGAAGAATATCACGAGAGAAGACATGAAGAACGTCCTGATGTAGCCTTAGTTATCCCCAACCAGTTAGAGCAGAACTTTTGTCCTAGAAAGGATACCCTTGAATCTAGAAGATATTGAGTCCTATCGAGTACTCTACTTTCCGGCAGTCTTGCAGTAAGAAGCTTTGGGCTTGTAACTATTGCAAGAGGCCTGGTCATCAGGTCGTTAGTTGCCGCAAGAGTTTGGGACCATGTTTGGCATGTGGATCTGCTGAACATCGGGTAAAGTACTGCCCCTTATCTCTCCATCAAACCAGAGCTCATATCCCAGCAACACCTGTTAGGCCACAACCTAAGGACCCTCTTCCTATCCAGCAGACCCTGTCCTTACAATAAGGCATGATGCAGACTCGAAGTTCATAGAAGATGAAGGACCAGATCAATGAAGGCTCTAGGATTTATGCAGAATGGAACTCTACCTTAGGGAGTACCTATCTTGTTTATGTCCAAGAAGGATGGAACAACGGATGTGCATCGATTACCAGACACTAAAGAAACAAGTACTTTCTGTCCGGGTCGAGGATCTGTTTGATCTGGTTATGTGGAGATAGGATGTTTCGAAGTTTGACTTAAGATTTGACTACCATCAAATCAAAGTCAGGAAAGAGGACATTTCCAAGACGGCGTTCAAACATCAAGTATGGGTAGTTTTCTTTGGTCAGGACGTTAGACTGACAAATGCTCCTGCTGTGTTCATGAATTTCATGAACAGAGATTTCCATGAGTATTTGAATCAGTTTATCTTCTCCATAGATAACATTCTGATATATTTGAAGATTGAAGAAGAGCATGAAGAACACCTGAGGAGTTTTGGAAACTTTGAGGAAAAAAAGTTTTATGGTAAGTTATCTGAACGGATTTTTGACAAGGTGGACTTTTGGCCATGTGGTCAAGAGAAGAAACTTCGATGGAAGATAGCTGTTGTTGAAGAGTGATATACCCCAAGTTCAATTCGGAAGATTTTTGAACTTGGCCGGCTACTATCTGAAGTTCGTGAAGGATTTCGCCAAGATTGCTGAGCCAATGATGAAGCTCACCTGGACGGATGAAGAGTTCATCTGAACGAAAGTTTGCCAGGCGGCATTGAGGAGCTGAAGAAGAGACTTACCACTACACAAATTCTTGCGCTACCCGTAGGAACCGGTGAGTTCTCAATTTACAGTAATGTCTCTGGAAAAGGACTGGGCTACGTTCTTCAACAACATGGGAAAGTAATTGCTTACACATATAGGCAACTACAGACTCATAAGAAGAATTATCCCACACCTAATTTGAAATTTGCTGCAATTATCTTTATCTTTGAAGCTATGGAAGCATGATTTTTATGGAAAGGGGGTGAAATATATACGGACTACAAAAGTCTGAAATATGTCTTCACTCAGAAAGGGCTGAATGTTAGACTAAGAAGATGGCTGAAGCAGATGAAGGATTTCGACATCAACTTGCAGTACCATTCAGGTAAGGCTAATGTGGTCGCTGTTGTACTTGGTCGATACTGATGGCGAAGTTCTTAACCAAGGACTAGCACCTGCTAGAAGACATCGAGAAGTTTGGACTGGAGGTTATAATACCTGGAGATGAAGGACGGAGCTGGATGCTGATTCAGTATTGATGAAGTTCGAGGCTGATGGACAAAATCAAGATGACGTAGTTTCAAAACGAGGCACTTTGCAGGCTTAGAGATCAAGGGTTGGCAGAAACACTTGAGGGTTTCTAAATTAATCAGCATTGAAACTCTGAAGAATGGTACGAGACTTTACGTGTCGGCTGACAAACGGAGGAACGAGTTGATGAAAGAAATGTACCAGTCGCAGTATTCTATATATTCAGGAGATAATAAGATGTATCGGAATATGCCTCCATTGATTGGTGTTATGGAATAAAGAAGGACAATTCCAGGTATGGGATTAGATGCAATTTGTCAACATGAGGAATTTAGCAAGAGGACAACAAGCTTGTTGAAGCCGCTGGACAATTCGGAGTAGAAGTAGAAGCATATGACAAAGAACTTTGAGTAAGGATTGCCTTGTTCCCAAGGAGGGAAGGGCACCAATTGGATTTTAATAAACCGACTGACTAAGTCAGCACACTTTCAAAGTTGGTTTATCCACTAAGAAGTTGGCAGCATTGTACGAGAGGCACATCTACCGGATTCATGGAGTACCGCGGGACGAGCAAGCAGAGAGGTCAATCCAGACACTTGAAGATGTATTGAGATTTTGCGTCTTAGATTTTGGTAGGTCTTGGGAAGACCAAAATTGCATTTGGTGAAGTTTCTCCTACCAGAGGAACAAACAGTTTTGACGGAGCTGGAAATTGAGGCCAGTAACATCAGGTCATTTGAAGTTTAAGACGCGTTGGAAGTAGCGTACCAGTTAGCTCTACCAGCTAATCTTGAGAATGTGCAACGTCTTCTACGTCACAGCTCAGACGTTACATTTCGGATCCGAGTCACATTTTGGATAATTCAGAACTAAAGATTGGAATCAACCTTTCAGTACCAGAGAAATCAGTTGCAAGTCTAGTCAGAGATGAGAAGAAATCAGAATTTGAGCCATCACTTAAACTCCTATTCCTTATCTTTCTTTTCCGTTCTAAATTTGACTAATGCTGCTAAGTTAGCCTAGTTTTGCAAGCTATCTCTTTAATCAAGCTTGATCATGACGATATTTATTGGGTGCACCCACTAATATATTGTCTAATCAGGACCGGTGCATGATGGTCTGATCAACCTCGTGTACTTTGGTTCGCTTTATTTTTCTACATGGATGATATCATAAACCGTCTCATCTACGACTGCCTTGGAAATTCTTATTGTTGGACCTGAGTTACGGGCGCAGTACCCGTACCTGTTTTGATTCTCCTACCTTGCCTTTAATTTCGAGGACGAAATTTTCTAAGGAGGGAAGATTGTGAAACCCATAATTTGTATTTAATAATTAAATAATGATATTATTAGTATTTCGAAATTATTTATTATTGATATATTACTATTAAATATTTTTGGATGAAAAAGGATTTCGAAAGTAAATATAACATGGATTTTTGTTTTTGAACCCAGACCCAGGCCTGAGCCTAACCCAATCTTTCTCCCATTTCTTAATTCCAAATTTTGACTTGGTTTATATTAATAATAATAAAAAAAATAATAATAAATAAAACAATTAGCTTTGGCTGGTCTCGTAGGACCAGCACTCACGAGTTGGCCAAACAACCCAAACTTAGTCACCCCACTTCCCCTCTCCTTACGTTTCTCCCATGAAATTACAGCCACAACTCCTCAACTCCACTCCTCCTTATAACTCCTCTCTTCAAACACTCATCACTCCTCTTTATTACTCCCATCCACCAACTCTCCTTTAATAACTCATCCCCCACTCTCCCTTGCTCACGTACACCAGAGGAATAACCTCTTCTCTTTAATCTCTCTCACCCTCACTCTTGTTAGCAAAAACTCTCAAATCTCACTCAAACTCTCAAACCCCTCTCTCTCTCCTGTTCTCTTTTGGAGAGCTCCTTCGCGGCCGACCCAGTGGCCAGCGCCACCACCCCCGTCCAGTGGAGCTCCGAGCTCGCCCCGCCTCCGCGGTTCCCAAGCCCCCTTTCTCCGGCCGGATCCGCCACCGCGCCGCCTCCCGCGAGCGCCACCGTCCGTGGCCGACGCCTCCGTGCCGCCGCGACCCCCTCTGCGGCCAGCCGCCGCCGTCCCGAGGCCGGCGACGCCTCCCGCGCCGCCCTCTCCGTCCGACCGAGCCCCTGTGGCCGCGGCTCCCTCCGCCGCAGTCAGCCCGGCAATTCCCCGCCGGCAGAACCCCGACCCGCTGCGCTGTCGCGTCCCGCCGCGTCAGCGTGCTCCGCTGCGCTGTCCAGTGCCCTTTTCCGCTGTCCTTGCTGTTCCCTCCGGCGTTTCCGCTGTCCGTGGACTCTCGTCGCTGTTCGGAACTTCGACCTGCTGCCGACTTAGTTCGGATTTCTTTCCCGAGATTTTTTCCGTGGCTCCCTGCCAACGAAAACTGGTAATTTCTGGATAGTCACAGTAGTTCATCCCGTAGAGTCGATGATGATAGATCGGTCCCCCGGTTCCCTCTCGGGAATCCGGTTAGCTGCGTTATATATTTTCGTTTAGCTGCGTTAGATTAATTTCCTGTTTTACTTGCTGGGTTGGTGTGATTTGGATGGATTATGGATTCCCGGATATTTCGGGAATTATTCGGTGGTGTTGGAATTATTTTTATGTGGCTTGGAATCATTTTGGTGGATATTTCTGTGGATTATTTTGGGTTGGAAAATATTTGCAGGAGTTTGTTGGCGCACTTCCCAGTTCTTGGGTTTGTCCCAAAATAGAGGAAGTGCTGCCCAAATTTTTACAAAAAACTATATTTTTATTAATTTCAAAACTGGCTTTCGAAAATGAATTTTAAACTGATTTTTCGGGCGACGACCGTACCGGTCTGTGGGCCCCGTTGAAATGCAAACGCACCGGTCCGACCGGACGTTGGGGTATTAGCCGAAGTTTGAGGAATGGACCGAGTCTGAGACTCTTAGTTTCATTTTCAATTATTTATTTAACATTTAGGCTATTTATAATTAGATATTTAATTCTTGCACTTTAATTATTTATTTCAGTCATTTTCTCTTATTTAATGTAAAAGAAAATTGTACAGGGCATAAGCCCACCCTAGGACCATTAGCTGTGCCACTGTATTATGTAGCGTAGATTATTTTATTTTTTTCTTTTTCTGGTGGATGTAATTTGGGTGGTTTTTGATTAGTCGCATAAATCGTAGATTAGATCGCGATTACTGGTTAATTACGAATTTAGTTAAAATGAATAAAATATTAATTCACGGTTTATCACTAAAAGAAATTGTATTTTTATAAATATATTACAAAACACAAAGTTTTCCAAATTGTAATTGATTCGTGTATTTCCAAATAATTCAATTAACCGGTTTAATCAACGCATGTAGTTTGCGACGTAAACGTTAGCTGTAGCTTAATAACAACTTAAAACCTGACTAGGACTTACTACTAGAGATTGCAACTTAGTCTGGTTATTCAGGAATCTAAGTCGAGTTCTCAATTGTAGGAACTCGAAGTTACAACTGACGTTCCTCCTCGGTACCGACGTTCTTCCAGTCAATCTAATACAAAGGCAAGTGTTATGTCTATTTGGTAATTTATCTAGTAATGTTTTATTGCAATTTTAAACCACATTGCTACACGGAACTCTCTCCTAGAGTTCGAATATTGACTCATTGATTGAATCTGATTGACTCGGGATATTGGGGGAGTAGTGTAGCGTCTATGACCAATACCCCTATATTGCATCATTGATTATGCGAGCTGATTCCTCCTATACACGAGGATAGGCCGGACCGTATCATTAGGATATAATTGAATCATCCCAAGCCGGTCATAGTTCGTTACCTACTCAAATCATTGTTTTCAATTGTAGAATTGTTGAAAAATATTGTTAAAGTATTTCAAATTGCTTAACATTGCAAAATTTCAAATTATATTTGAATTATTGGATATTCGTAATTGTACTTGCTCCCTCCTGACTGGAGACCCAACATTTTAGGTATCACTGGTGAGGCTTTGTTACGCGATACCAAGACGAGGAATTCGAGATTGCTGAGCTGTTTGCCTAGAGTTTTCTTTTATTCATGATGTATAAAAAAAATGGTTTAAGTTGTATCTTTTATTTCATGTAAAAGTTTAATAAAGTTTTAAATTTCCGAATGTTGAGTTGTGACAAATATAGTATTGTTGTATGGTTACCTGCTACTGAACAGCTTACTGCCGCCGTCTCAACAACGGTACAGGCTGGGCATGATCCGATTTGACCCAAGCAATTGGGACCGGGTCGTGACACTTCTTCCTAGGCCGATACGGTCTTATGGCCCCAGGCTACCGAATCGAGGACGCAAAACTGTGTCGACAAGTTTTCTATGACCACACACCTACGTGAACTTCTAAAATCGACGTAATTGCATGGCCTAACCGTCATAACTTAGTTTCTTTGCTTTACTTTTTTTACTTTTTATACTTTTTATTAGAGCCCAAACCAGGGTTGCCTCGGCGACTGACCTACAGTCCCGACATATTTCTCCTCGGTGACTGACCTACAATGCTGATATAGTTTTTCTTCGACGACTGACCAATAGTCTCGACATAGTTTCTCCTTCGCGACTGACCTACAGTCCTGACATATTTCTTCTGACGAATGACCTGCATTCCCGATATGGTTTTAGTGTTTTCGTACTGTTATTGACTCAACTCATGAATGGCTAATTGATAGCCTTTAGGGGTGAGCAAATACCGACCGATACCGAAAAACCGAACCGAAATTATGTACCGATACCGAATTGCCGAACCGACTAAATTACGGTATAATGGTAATGGTAACGGTTTGAGTGTGATACCATACCGAAAATACCGAACCGAACCGATTCACACACACACACACACACACACACACATTTTTTAGTATTGTTCATGATTAATTTTACACTACTTATTTTTATTTTTATCTTTGTTTTAGTTGGTTTCCAGAACTTGGAATGGATTTTAGTGGACTTGAATTTATGTTAAGAATGCTAAGAATTGAGTTTTTGATCTTTTGAGCTTATGTTTTTATGTTTTCATAGAATTTTAACGTAAATTTTGGTTACTTAAACTTATACTAAAGATTAAACTTAGTGACCGCGTTTGATATTTTAAGCTCATTTTTAGGTGTTTGCGACTTGTTACATATTGTTCTAATAATTTTGATTAATTATTTGGTTGGTAGAGGCTTGGCTTTAAAATTAATGCTTCCAAAAAAGTAAAAAATATATATTATAGGTTAAGAGGTTCTACAATATTAAGTGTGTTAATTGATCAAATATTAATTAGTAAAATACCGATACCAAACAAAAACCGACCGAATACCGATTTAACCGAAACCGAAAAACCGATTCTAAATGGTACGATATTGGTATTGATTTTTCAAATATCGATTTTAAAAAATACCAAAAAATTGACTAAATACCGACCGATTATACCGACGCTCACCCTAATAGCCTTCAAGCATAACTTGAACAAAACGTGTTCTCTATGTGTCGTAGACCGTGGCTAACTTTTATTGAACCAATTATGGCGTGCCTTAAACCGACTTGTGTTCTATGCGGCACTACTGCCTAACTTATACTTTATATGATGAGCTTTGAGATCGTGGGACTAGGTGACTTAACAACGCGAAAATATGGGACAGTGCTTGCTATGACTTTGATAGCCCAGCATAACTTTTCCTAACTTAATTGTGCAACAACTTGACGAGCAAAGGATATGTCAAGCCTTGCACCGTGGGAACGTGCCGTGCACACGTTCGACTTGAACAACCAAGTTCTTTGGGTGCCTAGACTTATGCCACAAGCCGTGCGATACAACTTAACCCATGGGACAACAAAGGCTGTGTCAAGCCTTAGACGATGGGATCGTGCTTGCTTCATTAAGCATTTATGCGTACGATACCTATGACTTAGGCTAATTTTATAGCTTTGTGGCAACTTAGACCAACTTTCCTTCTTTCAAGTCACGGGATGAATGACCGAGTGTTATTTTAAAAGCAGTCGTGCACACTTCTAAGCTGGCCGTGGGACCTTTTTTTATGTTCTAACTTAGTCTGATCCAGCTTGGGAGTATTTCCTTAGCTTTGTGGATTCGTCTCTTTTTATCAAGCCTACTTGTGCATTTGATTAAAACTTCGTTTTATTAATGTGAAGGCCAAGTTGAGGCAAGTTCACCGAAGCCACCCACCTGAGCGAAGAGTTGCCTCGATCGAACGGGACTTTGAATAGCCGCTGCATAGCTACGTCCGAACGTCGTTGGCGTTTCGATCCCTCCAATTGAGCTGAGCGGAACGGGACATTACATTATACACCATTCAGAAAAAGTTTCGTCCTCGAAACTTACTGAGTACACTTATCGATTATAACTTGATTCAACATCCAATGACTCTCGCACAAACTCCCCTTAACCAATATCTGAAACCTGACTTACATCATGCTCAATCAATATTCTATTTTATTTCAAACCAATAATCGTACTACCATCAATCTTTTTGTTGAAATACAATTTCAAGATCCTCGATACCATTCAGTTCCTTCAGTCTCACTCGGATTCAACATATCAATCAGTTGGATCGTACACATATTCCAAGCGTCCCCAAAATATATACATTTTAGCCAAGCCTTGATAGAGAATCCGCTATTTTACTCAAGTCGGATTGTGCACATATTCAGGCGTCCCTGAAATATATACATTTCAGCCGAGCCTCGTGAGTGGGTTTCCATATTCTAACTCTCGAAACAGGGACGTCTTGCTAACTACTAGGCCATCTTTCTAGGCTAAAGTCATCCGTCAGTATTGGAATCATAATTCTCCAACAATAATATCAACACTGACCCCAATCCTAAGGTCAAACCAAAGTTGATAATACGGGTTTTCTACCCAAGCTCACATCACTCTGATTTCTAAACTTCGAGCATAGATCCTCCTATTCGCACTTGCAATACTTAGTCAAAGGGGTCTGAGTCATTCAACAAAGCTATCCTATCGTAGGTTCACTCAACCAATTTGTCGACTTATCAATATCGCTCGTCCAACAAGCAATTCGTATAGTCTATCTCTTTCAACATGTTCGATATAATCTACCTATCCATCCTTCCCAAGTCAAACATGCTACGATACGATTTGTCACTAAACCATAATCCTTATTCCATTCCCTAGGTCTCTTATCACAATTCACGTATTCGATCACAAGATTTCTAGCATAACAATATGTCACGCTCCAATCTCACGCAAGTCTGATTATTTACGGTGGGCATGAAATCACTATGCCAACGCTCCTGCAGGACAATCGTTCTTATCGGGGTGTAACTCTTGCATTGAGTATAGACTAATTCATTCTCGATATGCAGATTGGATCTACTCAATCCTCAAGTTTACTAAATCATTAATCACAAGTCCGATCAATCCTCGAATTTACCTTCGTATCAAACCACAAGTCAAAGCAATCAAATTGCCATGCCTGATCTCCCGAGTACGATCATTTCCGTGACATAAGTCACCATGTCAGCGCTCATGCGAAATGATCGCCCTAAATTCGATATGATGCAGTACGAGGTTGGAGTTGCGCTCACGCAAGAAAGATCGTCGACGTTGTGGTTATCATCGAAGAAATCAAGACACGATCATTTTCATCCAAGCATTCACTTCAATCAAAATCCTAAGCATAACATGTAACCCCGCTTTTCCGAATTATTGAAATTTTGTAATTTTTCTGGAATATGAGATTAGTATTATATTTAGAATATTTATTTCGATTATTTTGGTGCATTTAAATTTTTGCTCTATTTTATATTTCTCAATTTAGTTATTTATGACTCGGGTTATATTATGATGAATTAGATATATTTCATATTTCTTCTTTGATTAATTCCTAGTTAATGATTTGAATATTAATTCATTATTAATTAACTCTTAAAACATTTTAATTATTTTCTTTATTCCTAATTTTATTTTCTATTTTCGCTTAGGCTTATTTGCATCCATTTATATGGGCCAACTGACCATTAATAATTTATTTCCTACTCAATATTCAGCCGGCCCAGCTTATTGAAGCCCAGCACGGCCTCTTAGCTCTATGGGGCGCGGGTTCAATCCCATAACCCAATAGCCTCTGACCTGGCCCACTTGTACAGACCGTTGGTATTAAAACCAACTCTCTGATCTTTCAATATTTCAAAATTTTCCCTCCTTGTTGCGCTCGTGGGACGAAGATGATGATTCTCCAGTTGTCGTAGCCAACTGCCTGCCCGCCCAACTGTATTGATGCTGCCCGCACCACGGCCTGCCCGAACGACCTCTATAAATTGGCCCAATATCGATTCATTTTCATTCCTTCATTTTCCCTCCACTCTCTGCTACTGCGGCTAAGAATGACGACGACCAAGCTATCCATGGCGATCGAAGCTCAGAGCACGACTCTGTGAAGAAGACGAAGTGTCGAAGACAAGCCA
>JANAVB010029188.1:0-69252 GCA_029216955.1 Iris pallida | reverse complement strand
CAGAGAAAAAGATCCTGATCCGAGAACTGAGGCCGAAGAGCCCAGAGGAAGTATCATGGAGGAAGAGCAAGATGTGTACGATCTCTTCCACCTGCTGCGGAGACGACTCAACTTCCTCCTACTCCTAGGACCCTCCGTAAAGAGGAAGATCGTGAAGTGATTGCGGCTCTAGAAGATTGCAGCTACAGCCCGCTGGAGGACTATTGTGACCAAGCTGTAACTACCAGCGGGAATGCACCAGAAGAAGATGAAGATGAGGAGCGCTCTTCGTCTGAGAATATTGATGAATATATGCAAGATCTTGAAAGAATGATATATGTATCTCCTAATGCTATCGATGATACATTAAATCCTGAAGAGGATGTTGAGATTCCAGAAAATGCCGCTGATACCTTAAATCCTGAAGAAGATGTTGGGGTAGAAGTATCTCCTGAAAAAGCAGCAGATGAAGAAGCTCCGAAAGAAACTCCCGCCACTGGTCCTCAAGGTATAAAATGAAATTAGCAATCTCTTAAATAGATTGATAACTAATATCTTTTTTGTATTTCCTGCAGATCTTGAGACTTCTCTAGCACCTCCGACGTGCACAGACATAGTGCCTATAACGACGTGATTGTTAGTAGCAATCATCATTTATCCTGTGGTTCTGAAGCGGGCAGTAGCCAAGCTGTTATGGCTGAAGCTACTTCTGCTCGGCTAGAGTCTATTCCAGCAGATGACAGGCTCATTGCTGGATTCAACCATGGTAAGACAGTTTACATCTTTAATCTCCTTGGACAATAGCAAACAACAGGCAAAATGACAATTTTTACTTTTGTAGAGGAACAACCAGGAGGGGCAACTAGCTCCACTTTGGCTCCTTTATTCAAAGAGCCTGCTGTCCAGATGCGAGAGATTGAACATCCTGCGGCCTCGTCATCAACAGGAGTAGCTGCTACTCCTGGTGCTATAGCAACTAATAATCTTATGATCCAATCATTTACCAGATGCTTTTTTGAATCTTTGAGACCTCTAAATAGAATGATGGAAAAAGAGGGTACTGATTTTTTTATGGTTAGAGGTCCAACCTCTCTCTTAGTAAGGGCTATCCGAGAACAAGGTGACGAGGCTCAAGCCACTCTCCTGGATCATATTTTGAATGAGTTAGAGATTTCCATCAAAAGCTATAAAGAGCTCAACCAAGGAGATGTGGAGTCTCTAGTACAGGCAGAATTCAAATAACTGGCTCAAGCAGCTGACATTGAAAGGGTAAATCTTCAGAACCTTTTGGAAGCTTTCTCCACAAAATCTGCTGAATATAACTCCAAGCTGGAATCAGTAACCTTGATGGCTGAAGAAAGAGAAGAGAGCTGCTGAGCTAAGGGCAGAGATTGCTCGTCTCCAGAAGGAGTTAGAAGATGAAGTTGCTGATCATCAACTTGTAAACCAACAATTCAATGCTCTGATTCAGGAGAGGGATGAGTATGTGGAAGCTCATAATGCTGAAATTACTTGCCGAATGGTGGCCATGCCTGCTTTCAAAGAAGAAACCGGGATAGAAGAGGCCAGAAGAAGGGTAATGTCCACTCGTGAAGAACGGCTGCAGACTCTAAAGCAGCAGATTGATAATTTGATAATACCTCCGTCTTAGTGGAACATTTTGTATCTTTATGTCTTTTGAAGTATATGTGTTTTTGTAATGTCTCATATTTTGATTAATAAAAGACATTTTTGCTGTGGCTCTATTATTTATTGCATATCTTGTTCAGATATAAATAAGAGAGGTGCAAGACATGATATATTTTGATAATTTTGTAGAAAATAATTATATCATTATATCTGCTCAGAGGTAATATGGACGTGGCAGAATATATCGAATATTATTATTTCAATAGATAACTTAATCAAGGATGATAAGTTACTGATTTAAATGAACGAAAATGAATCATCAAAAAGGTGTGAACGAAATAAATCGTCATAAGAAACGGGTAAACCGACGAATGGTGGAACAGACAAACCGTCAAATGGAAATGAATAAACGGATGAACCGTCAAATGATGATTAATGAACGGGTGAACTGTCAGGTGGATGTGAATGAACGGATGAACCGTCGGATGAATACGAACGGATGAACTGTCAGGTGATAATAAATGAACGGGTGAACCGTCAAGTGGATGTGAATGAACGGTGAACCGTCGGATGAATGCGAACGAATGAACCGTCAGTGATAATAAATGAACGGGTGAACCGTCAGGTGGATGTGAATGAACGGGTGAACCGTCGGATGAATGTGTCGCTTCGTTATTTGGGGAATCTCTGCCTATAAATAGAACAGAAATTTAGCATAAAGCACTTCTACTTTTCTAACATAAAATATCGTCTGGAGATGCACCCAAGAAGGCTGAACTTGCCCCAAAGGTTGAGAAGGGCACTGAAGAATGTCCTGTCGATCCAGTTCAGCCAAAGGAGGCAGAAGTAAGCAAAGTTCGTCTGCACCCAAGCCACCGCGAGACATCCTGGACTTTTTGCTTGAACCAGGAAGGACCGAAGAAGAGGAAGTCATGGGGATGGCCGCTTGCAAGTTCCTAGTGGGTTCCAGCAAGGAGGTTCTCGGCTCTTTTGCTGACCGTGTTTTTGAAAAGGACGGCAGTGGTCCGCGTCCAAATGTAGAGAAGGATGATAGTGACCTTCCTTAATATCATGTACTGTCATTCATGATGAAATAAAATTTTATTTATGAACTTGAACTTGTCTGATGTTTTACAGGCATTTACATTTATACATAGTACTTTTTAAGGAATTTGCCATTGATAGGCATCATTGTAATTCGTCCATCCAGTTCTGAGAGTTAAGCTCCATTTGAGAAGACTTTGCTTACAACATAGGGACCTTCCCACTTTGCGTCGAATTTACCTTTGCTCACATGAGTCATAGTCATAGGACGTCTGACTGTTAAAACAAGTTCTCCTTGCTGAAAGGCTATGACCTTAACTTTACGGTTGAAAGTCTTAGAAATACGAGCTTGGTATAACTCAATATGTTGTTGAGCCATTAACCGCTTCTCATCAAGTGCCTCCAATTCTTGAAGTCGAAGAAGATCATTGTTCTCTGTAGTGAGCTCGTTAGCAATGGCAATCCTTAAAGAAGGAATTTGAAGTTCAAGAGGAAGAACAGCTTCACAGCCATATACCAAAGAAAAGGGTGTAAAGCCTGTAGGGTTGCGGACCGTAGTTCGGTAGGCCCATAGACATTCACCAAGCTTTTCACTCCAATTCAGTTTGTTAGTGGATACAAACTTTTGAGGAGCTTGATAATAGTTTTGTTGAAGGCTTCAGCTAAACCATTAGCGGCAGGATTGTAGGCAGTCGAGACGACATTGTCAATCCGGTGATCATCGCAGAATCTGGTGAATTTTTTGCTGATGAATTGAGGTCCATTGTCATGAATGATTCGTCGAGGGACACCAAATTGATAAATGACATGGTGTTTGACAAAGTTGATAACGCTACTGGTTTTGACTTCAGCTAAAGGTATAGCTTCAGCCCACTTAGAGAAGTAGTCGGTTATTGCTAGAATGAACTGATGTCCTCTAGAAGAAGAAGGATTAATAGGACCTATGATGTCCATGTCCCAAGCTTCGAAAGGCCAGGAAGCAGCTGTCGGATGTAAAAATTCTGAAGGTTGATGAATGAAATCTACATGAATTTGACAGGCTCGGCATTTCTTGCATATTCAGTGGCATCTGATACCATAGAGGGCCAGTAGTAACCCATTCGTCGGATGCGATCCTGTAGTTTAGGACCAGGTTGATGTGCTCCGCAGACACCGTCGTGAGCTTCACGTAACACCTGTTTTGCTTCATTACCAGCTAAACAGCGTAGAAGGAGACCATCATAAGTCCGTCGATAGAGAGTTTTAGTGGTTTGGTTGTAATAGAATCGTAAAGATCGTCGTCGAATACTTGTAGCCTCCTTAGGATCTTCGGGGTATGTCGTGAACCACGAAGTCGATGAAAGAAGTTCTCCAATCTTCATTGATAACATTAATTTTAGCAAGATTACTGAACTCGATGTTACGATTGTTTTCGACATAAAACAATTCTCGATTAGAGATAACCACCACTTGTTGTCTTCTGATGGGAACGGCTAAGACTGCTACAAGATTGGCCAAAGCATCTGCCTCAGTATTACATGCTCGACGTACATATTCAATGAAGAAAGCTTTGAATGATGTAGCCATGTTGATTCCTGCTTCAAAGTAAGGCACCAAATCTTGATGTCGAACTTCATAGGTTCCTCGAACCTGGTTGACAACCAGCTTAGAGTCGCCGTAAACTTCGAGATATTCAATGTCCAATTGCTTGGCTAATTGAAGACCGATGAGTAGAGTATTGTAATCTGCTACATTATTGGAACAGGATTCATCTAGAGAATAAGCTCTTTGGATAGTTGATCCGTCTGGAGAACGAGAACAACTCCAACTCCTGCTACAATAGCACCATTGGGTCCAATTCTGGATGCTCCGTCAAAGAATAGACACGAGGTTGGAAATTCTTCAGAGATCATGTTGGCTTCCAACGTCTCGTCTGGAATTTTATCGTAAAGCTTGGATGTTTCTGGTACTGGATGAGCCGCCAAGAAATCCGCCAGCGCTTGACCTTTGACAGACTTTTGAGGAACATACACCATGTCATATTGGGCTAAAAGAATGGCCCATGTAGCAAGCCGAGAGTTGAGTGTGCTAGGCTTCTTCATCAATACCCGAAGAGGATTGACTCGGGATATGACATGAATAGTTTGACCGATGATATAATGCCTTGTCTTTTGAACGGCGAACATAAGGGCTAAACATTCTTTTTCAACCGAACTATAATGGTGTTCAGCACCAATCATAGTACGACTGAGATAGTAGATGGCTTGTCATGACCTTCTTTATTCTTTTAGGCGAGTAAAGCACCCAACGAATGATCCATAGCACGGACGTACATTAAGAATGGAATATCTGAGATTGGTGGCACCAAGACTGGTGGGTTCATGAGATATCGTTTGATGTCGTCGAATGCTTGTTGACATTCTTCAGTCCAAATAAAAGATACACCCTTCTTCATTAGTTGAGTGAATGGTCTGCAGCATCCAGACAAGTTCGAAATGAATCTCCTGATGTACGCAAGTCGACCTTGGAATCCTCGTAGCTCTTTTAGGTTGCGTGGAGGACGCATCTCTTGAATGGCTTTGATCTTCTCGGGATCCACGTGTATACCCTTAGAGGTAATAATGAAGCCGAAAAACTTGCCACTAGAGACACCCAAGAATGACTTGGTAGGATTCATCTTGAGCTGATGTTGGCGCATGAGATTGAAGATTGTTCTTAAATCTTGAATGTGATCTTCCTTTAGACGACTCTTGACAGCGATATCATCAACATAACATTCGACTGTTTTATGAAGATGTTCTCTGAAAATAGTACTCATAGCCCGTTGGTAAGTTGTACCAGCGTTCTTGAGACCAAATGGCATCACTGTGTAGCAATAGACTCCCCGAGGAGTACGGAAAGATGTGTGTTTTTCATCTTCGGGATTCATCTTGATCTGATTGTATCCAGAGAATCCATCCATAAAAGATATTCGCTCGAACCCACAGGTATTGTCAATCATGACGTCGTAATAGGGAGAGGAAATTCATCTTTCAGACATGCTTCATTAAGATCCCGAAAGTCGATAGACTCGAACTTCGCCGGTTTTCTTCAGGACTGGAACAACGTTGGCTACCCAATCAGGATGTTGTTCTTTTCGAATAAAGCCCAAGCGATAAGCTTCTTGACTTCATCATCAATTGCGTCCATTATTTCAGGCTTGAATCGCCGTTGCTGCTGTTTGACTGGTTTAGCATTAGGCAGAATGTTCAGTTTGTGAGTAGCAATTTTGGGATCTAAACAGGCATGTCTTCGTAACTCCAAGCAAAGACATCAAGGTATTCTTTAATGAGAAGAATCGACTCTTGCTTATCTGCTTCTGGAAGATTCTTGCTAATAAAGATTGGACGAGGTGACCCGCTTTCTCCTACATTAACTTGAACTAGTTAATCTTCAGTAGGAGGTTCTCCTTGTTCAAATCAGAGTACTCACTGATTATCCATCTGTTGAGCCCAAGGATCTGTTTCAGGATTTTCTTCAATGTCCTCATCATAACCTTCTGGAAATTCAGTGGAGACCATATTAGAGGATACGACCAGCCGTGGACTTCACCGATGCTAGTGTCAGAATCCCATGACCTGGAATCAGAAGAGTTAGAACGTTCTTCGCTATCAGAGTCGAAAACTGCTAGGGATAACATCGGAGGAGAAACATATCCGAGACCTCTTTTGATCTTGCTGTAATACATATCAGATTTTCCTTTTGGAACAGCCGTACGAATAGGAGTTCATCTACCCTTACCGTAATTGAGGCCATTTTTAAAGTCATAACCCATCTTACGGATGATGTCTTTTGATTGTTGACTATAACGATGGAGTTGTAGATGTCCTGTATCGTTAAGCTTGCTATGATCAGTATAGCTGAATTGTTGTTCTGGTCCTTTACTAAAAAGTATTGGACTTTTGCCTTTCTTTCGAGCAGGGACAATACGGTAAGAGTCATCTGGATCTTCAAATAAGACTTCTGTCTGAAGAGATTGTACAACTCCCATTGTAAATGATTTGAAGCTATCTAACATATCCAAATAGCATTTAGTATGATAAATAACATCAGTATACTGGAAAGTAGATGCTTTTTCATTAATTTGTACATCTGTATTTACAGCAGGACCTTTAGCCTTGACAGGCTTGGTCAGATTGATTACAAGAGGGGGAGAAGAAGAACGTGGAGGAGACTTGTTACGACGAAGGTCGATAACAAGTGGCTCAGAGGAGGTGAGCTCCCTTTTTTCTTATTATGAGTTAAATCAACAACAAGTGGCTCAGAAGAAGTGAGCTGCTTTTTGTCCTTGTTACGACGCAAGTCGATAACAAGTGGCTCAGAAGAGGTGAGCTCCCTTTTATCCTAATCGCCATCAGTAGATTTCTTTTGGACTGGCAAGTGAATAGCCAGTGGTTTAGAAGATTGAGGATGCGAAACATGCCCTTTGACAGGTATGATGAGAGTGTCATTGGGCACTGCTTTTTGGTCTTCTTCAGTATCCATGGCCAATACCACTTTCATAAATTCTTCCTTATACATACGAGCATCGTTGCAATACGCTTCGACGCCCTTAAAACGATAAAGGTCTGCAACTTTTTTGTGAACTTCTCCTTTGTCATCGACATATTTAAAGCATTGATGAAGAGTTGATGGAATAATATTATGTTCATGGAGGAATGGTCTTCCCAGAAGAGCGTTGTAAGAACAACCATGATTATCGATGATATAGAAGGTCACCTTTGTGCGAAGATTGCCTATTTGGAGTTTTAGGCGAATCTGACCCAAAGGTTCACTCCTTCCTTGGTTGAATCCCAAGATAGTGGTGATGGTGCTTGAAAGACTATGCACTGGTATCTTTAATGCGTCTAGCATCATCTTTGGCATAATGCTGAGTGCAGACCCTGGATCTATCAGGATACGATCGACTTTCATCGAATCGACATACCCTGTATAGTAGAGAGGACGATCATGTCTATTATCCTCCAGCAGCATATCATCCTGAGTGAAAGTGATGTTTGGAATCAACTCTAATACGCTGTGACAATGAAGACAAGAGACCGGTTCGGCTTCCGGCTTCTTGAGAAGAGTTAGGCAAGTTTCAGCTTGCATCAGAGCTTCACTTAAAGTTTCTCGAGTCTCTTTGGAAAGGCGCAAGAGCTCGAAGATTGATAGCCTAGCCGGTGTATTGGCTAGTTGAGCCAATATATCAAAGTTGTATGGCTTTTCAAGTCCTGTAGGAGATAATTTCTTCAAGGGTTTGTCAAAGCGGACTTATTGTTTGCCTTTGTCAGCAACCACCGGCTTGGGAGGAATAGGTACTACAACTGGTAAGGATGTAAAAGGGATCTCTTCAGAGGAAGTAGATTGTACTGGAACAGGTTCAGAAGAAGAGGCAGGATTCTCTTGAGCTTCAGAATGATCTTTCAAATAGGCTTTCCCTGATCTGGTGCCTAGCAGAATTTCTTCGTCAACTATGTGGTCAAAAGACACCATATTGTAAGTCTTTGTCTTGCCTTTAGAACGACCTTTCTTCTTGGAAGAAGAGGGCACTTCAAACTCCGGAGCAAGATCGGGATGGATCCACATAACTTCGCCATTGTCAAGAGACAAGGGAACAAGACCTTCACTTGGTGGAGGCGGGAGATTCTCAATCTCAAGAGTAGCTTTGGGAATAGGAATGACACCGTGTTGTACCATCTGCGGAGGAAAGTCACCGAACTGGACCGAAACCATATTTGTAGTTACGGTCTTCTCGTCTTGTTGCAGAGTAACGACACCAGCATTGACAAGCTCTTGAATTTTGCCCTTGAGCACGTAGCATGCTCGAGTGGGATGTCCAATAAACCTGTGGTAGACACAATATTTAGGATGATCTGTCTTACCGACTTTATCAAGTTTCTTTGGGTCCAGGAGCTGAATCTTGTTGCTTTTGAGTAAACATTCAAAGATGCTTGCGGTGTCATTCTCGTCGAAGGAATATTCTACTTTCGGACGAGGTTTCCTCGGTGGAGGTGTAGAAGAAGTAGGAGTGGATGTAGGTGGAGCCACATTGACAGCCAAAGATTCTTTATTCTTATTCAGATTGATGTTCAAAGTCTCTTTTGCTTTGCGGTTGTTCTGGCGGTTGCCACCACCTGATGTCTGATGTTCATCTCGATCGGGGTTAGACATCTGTACCCCCAAATGCTTGAATTTCTCAGCACTCACTTCTGCAGCTTTAGCGTTGACAATGAATGAAGGTCAATCTTAGAACTGGGTAGATCCTGTCCACATACTGATGATAGACAAAAGATTTGCTTTACAAGTATCAATAGTGACAGCAGCTGGAGTTTCGGGAGGCATCTTCAAGGCTTCACGGCGGAACCGTTCGATGAAACTCTCAGCAGTTTTATTGTATTTCTGTTTGATTTTGATGAGAGCCGACATGGTCATGTCGTTGAATCCTTCATAGAACCATTCTAGGAAGATTTGCTTAAGATCTGAGAAGGAAGTGATACGACCATCGGGCAAACTTCTATACCAGTCATATGCTACGTCGGCTAAACAACCGACGAACACTCTGGTAAGAAGAGCGTCATTTGGCTGGAGTTGAATGGTCATTACCTCAAAATGATTGATGAATTGACTAGGAGAAGTACTGCCGTCAAACAAAGAGATCGTTGGGATCTTATATTTCGGTGGGAACGGGACTTCTTTCCATTCAACTGGATAGGGCTGCTTGATCCCCAATCTTTGTAAGTTGTCTTTCTCTTTGAAAGCTTCAAACTGGGTTCGCAAGAGTTTGACAGCTTCATTGGCGTCTTCAAACGATGAAGGAGGAGCAGGTTGAGTTAGAGTGGTAGGAGAAGGAACAACATTGTAAGCACTATCCCCAGCTCCTGATTGACTAGGTGTAGTTTGAATTTGTACTTGTACAGGAGGCATTTGAGGAGAAACTACCCCCAGCCCAGTATTGGCAGGTACTGAAGATGCTATGATCTCTGGACTCGCAGTAGGTACAGTCGGTGGTGTAGCATGTTGTGCCACAATGATAGAATGCATACTAGCAACCATTTCAGCCATGGTTTTTAGCTTGTCTTCAAGTGCAGCGATTCGCTGTTCCTGATTTGAAGAAGTTGAAGCATCTGGATCTTCATTGACAACATAAGCTGTCACTTCTCTTGGTATAGTGGAAGACACTGTTTGTTCAGAGCTTTCGCTGTATGCATCATAGTCGGAGAAAGAGTCGTCTCCTGACTGAGAAGTAGGAAGATAACTTGAAGGGTTTTGAGGAAGATTCCTTTGATCGATTGTATCTCGGCTTCGAGAACGGGTATGTCGAAACACTCCTTCAGAAGATTCTTGGAGTAATTCTAAATACCGTTGACTTGGTTTACGAGGTTTGCCATGCTTAGAGCACCTTCTACCCCCAATGTCTCGGGAAGTCATGTTGATAGAAGCATACAAGACTTCATCTTCTCCTGACATAGCTTCAGATTTAACAAAAGTCAGACGATCGAAGACAGATCGTTTTGTTGTTTGACAACAACATTGGATGATGACTTTGTGGTTGCAATGATGATTAGATGATTGAACTGAAGATGTTGAGATAGTATCCCTCTTTTGTCTAAGATGTTTTCGGAGATCAGGAACAGCAACAGGACGAGGAAAACTCTGAGGGATCTGTTCTTTGATAATGTTCGGAACATGATTCCGATTCTTCAAATGTTTAGTCCCTTGAGTATACAGGGAAGTGCTCACTTCATTGGCATAAGTGTCAGGATTTTTAACCCTGGAGATTTGTTTTTGATGATGTTTGGTCTTCGGCATTGGCTGTTTAAGTTTTACCGAAGTGGGTCTGTTGAGATAAGTTCTGAGATCAGCAAATTCACCCCCAGGGGTTTCTGTTGAGACACCAGCAGTTTTCCTTGTCTAGAACGGGAAATCTTGAGAGTCGGGAGGTCCTGGAATTCTGCTACCGGGGTAGGCAGAATACCTCTTTGGTCAGTACAAGTTCTCTTGCCATAAAGGAAAGAAGAATCCTTATTTGAAAGATTTCTAGTACTGATTGGTGCCGACGCACGTTCAGATTGATCTTCTTCGGTAAAAACTGAAGAAGATTGAGAAAAGACTAAAGGGCCTTTTCCTTTGTTTTGTGAAGAAGGGTTAGCTAAAGAGTGTTTCCCTCTATTGTTTTCCAAGTCATGGGGCAAGAAAGTTTGAGAAAAGACCAACGGGCCTTTTTCTTTATTTTGAAGAGGAAGAGGAATAGCCAAAGGACTACCCCCAGTAGATTGCACAGGAGCAACAGTGTGTTTGGGAAGAGGAGCAGAGCCTTTTCCCTTATTATGGAAAGAAGAGAGTTTAGCCAAAAGGCTGTCACTCTTGGATTGCGCAGGAGCAGTTTGCGCATGAATGGATGGCACACTGGTTTTGGCCACAGAAACTGTGGTTTGCGCATCAGGAGTTCTTGCTATAGAGTGCTTAGGGTGGACTCTGGATGTTGGAGCATTGGACTGCGCAGACAGATTGGCAGCCAATTGCGCCAGGGGCATAGGAGTCTTATACTTGGCTAAGGCAGCATATGAAGTTTTCTGTGTACTGGCAATAGCAGATTGTGCAGCAGTGGCAGAGACAGATTGTGCAACAGGCTTGATGACAGAAGCTTTGGACTGTACAGCAGTCATGATAGCAGATTGTGCAGAAGTCTTGCTGGCAGCATCAATAAACTGTGCAGCAGTCTTTGGGACCCACACTGGGCGCACTTTGCTTGTGGCAGAAGTGGTTGTAGTGCGAGGAGTGATCTTGGAGTTGATCATAGTCTCGTAGGCTGTCTGGTTAATCTTCACAATCAGTGTCTTCTACATCTTTCCGATAGACGCTACGTCACATTGAGTTGTCACTTCCTCATCGGAGGAGAAAGTCGTCCCCAGCAGAGTCGTCATTTTGTTTGCAAAAACAAAAGTTGAAGAACTTTATTGATACAAACTTTTTAGAAGATTACAATTTGAATTCTGGGAAACTACAACTGTTGGAATCCAATCTAGAAGACGATTGCTTTATCCCTTGGACGATGTAAACTTTGAAGACGAAGCCTCTGAAGTTGAAGACAACTCTGGAATTGAAGGCAAAAAGCCTCAGAAATTGAAGGCAAAAGCCTCGAAAGAATGCAGCAGCACTTGGGCAAGAACTCCTGAACTCTCTGAACTTTGAAGTATGATCTCTCTATAATCTGATCTCTGATCTCTGATCATTCTCCCTTTGAATGGAGACTTGAAACTCTATTTATAGAGTTCTGAGAAATAACTAACTTTTAGTTATTCTGGACTGCGCGTGATGGATTGCGCAGCAGTTGGATTGCACAACAATGGACTGCGCAGGCAGTTGCTGGATCATGGGCCAACTGTCTTGGACACATGGCATTATTTGATTGAAATACGCATGATCGTGCATAGACGGTTGCCACGTAATGAACAATTGATGGCATGAATGCCACGTGTATTTTGTCATTTGTGTTGCTAGAACGCGCACACTGAATTGTGCTGGTTTTGGATTGCGCAGACTTGGACTGCGCAGGAATGGATTGCGCCAACATAGATTACGCCAACATGGATTGCGCTGCCAGTTGCCTTCGAGCGCCGTGCTGTACGATTAAACGAACGGTCGCCTCGTTCTCCGCGCTGTCAGCTGTCAAAAGATTTGATTTGTGTCAGGTAATGATGATGATCTGCCACGTCAGCCTGCGCGCTTGGTAGTGTGCGCAATCTAGTATGCGCAATCTGTATGCTGCGCAAACTGATATCTGTGCAGTTCATTTGAAAGTTGTATTTCTTGATTTTCTGACTTTGTTGATGTGTGCAACTTGATTTTTTAGGACCTACATACAAAAGAATGGTTTTGGCGAGCGAAGCGAAGACGATCCAAGTGCAATCATCCTCGAGAAATAGCAATGAACAAGGCTAGAGCTAAAGCACCTGCGAAAGACAATAGCACACACCTGGGGAGATAACCAGGTCCTCAGAGGGACGTAACAAGACACATAATATCATGCCATATAAAATGAATAAGTATTGCTCAAATAAATAAGTAAATCGAATTATAACATGGTCCAATACGCACCTACTGAACGAGCGTACCATCCCCCCAACCAAACAAGGACAGGAGATGGTAAACTAATTCACGGTGACGTATCTTTCCATGCCATGAATCCAATATGGTATCCGGACCCCAACAAGGTTCAATACCTTCTCATCGAAGTAGTAAGTCACACCTACAACCAAACAAGGACAAGATGTGACAAACTAATCCGCGACAAGTTATTGTTCCAAGCCACGGTCAGATACAAGTACCCAAACCAAAAGTACTCGTACCTAACGGATAAGGTAGCCTAACCAGTCTAAGTGAAATATAGTGAACAATCCTTCCTACGCATGGGCCCTGGCTGAATATGATCGGCATGGTCCCCCCTTGGGCACCAGAGGCCCCATCAGAAAGAGCATGACGTTCCGCAGAATCGTCAGTGGCCGTCAGTAATCATGGGTCATCAACCCCGTATCTCCAGTGGAGAGTCCGGGTCACAAGGGAAGTGCATCGAAGCCCATAAGCTAAGGAATTGTCCTCCCCGCCCAATGCCTACTGTGTTGTATCCACAACACAAAACCACTATAACTGCTAAGTCAAGCTAGCATGCAATCTCTATTAGCGGTTATTCCTATCGCACGGCTTGTACGTACTGGTGGCCAGCCAATCATGCACTTCCATGTTCTACATGTGACACAACTTCGTGGTACAACGTGTCAAGGCCATGAATGCAACACACAAAGGTGGTCCCTTAAATCTAGGTTTAATGTGTAAGAAAAATAATACATAGCAGGAAATATAAAAGAACAGTAAGTTCTAACAGGTTATGCCATGTATCACAGTTTATTTTGCATAAAGAAAATAATGAACAGTGCATGAAATATGAGCTAAAATAAGTAAACAGCAAATAGCAAGGTGTCTTGCCTGGTAGAGCGCCTGGTGTGCTGCGATAATCAATATGGAACAAACTACGATGTCGGTGCAACAACTATACAAGGGAACCTCTGATGGTGGCACGGACAGTTTCATCGGGTCCAGGACGGTCAAATTAGTTAGGGTGGACATAAGGTAGTCCGAAATTGGAAGGAAATAGGAATAAATGGGCTTAGTCATGGACTTGAGGATAATTAAAAGAGTTTAGATAATAATATATATACGATTTCTAGAAACTACTTTTTATAATTAAAAACTAAAATATTTTAGATAAGTAATACTTTAAAGTTTCAAAATAGTTTCCTTTTGACCAAAAATCCTAAATTTGTCAAAAATAAGTTTGTAGTAGGACACTATATATTAGTCAAACTAATGAACTAGAATTTCTTAATATAATTTGGTCACATTTATCTATCAAAATATTATTATTATTATTATTAATTTATAAAATCTAAAAAAGAAATGAATAAATAAATTTTTAAGGCTATAAGCTAACTCTTACCAAGTATAAGTTTAAAATTACCTTTAAAAATAACTAAAATGATATTTTCATCAAATCCATAAATTGATAATACCAATTACAGTATAAATTTTAGTATTCTAAATGAAAATAAATAATAATAAATATAATACATAATAAGCATACCAATCCTAATATGACAACAAACTAGTCAGATATATACTCTGTATACATACCACTGTATGAAAGATACTTACAATTTATAATCCTAACAATAATAATAATATTAAACTTTCAAACATAATATTTTTTTACAATACTAATCATAATAATGAGTATATATAAAAACAAACTAATAAAAATCATAACTAATGTACTGTACTGATTATAATAATACTAGTAATAATATTAATAATAATAATAATAATAATAATCAATTCCTATTGGAAAATAAAAAGAAAGAGAAGAAAAGAGAAAAGAAAAAAAAAAGTTAAAACCGAAAAATAAAAACTTATTACAGCAGCTAACACTGTTGCTATTCCTTTTGTAAAAAAAAAAGAAGTACAGAAGGAGAGAAAGAGAAAAAAGCGGGGGAGAGAGAGAAGTGAGGGGAGAACGAGCGACGGAGGAGTTGAGACGGCCGACGGAGAGGCGATTTGGCGTTGGAGAAGACGGCCACGCGCGCGGAGCTACTCAGCGCGACGGAGCCTTCCGGTGGAGGCCGCGGGAGTCAAAGGGGACCCGACGGCTGAGGGGAGACGTCGCTGGTGGCGTCTTAGCGTCGTCCACGCGGCGTGGGGCGGCGCGCCGGTGACCGCGAGGCGTTGGATGGAGTAGCACCGGCAAGACGAGGCCGAGCATGCGGATCTGGAGGAGGGTGTCTCGGAAGGACGGCGACGGTCTCGCGGAGGTGGAAGGCACGGTGGGAGCGGAGATCCGGTGGCGGATCGGGGTCTCGAGGCGGTGGAACGGGGAGGTAATGAGGAAAGGGGAGGCGCGGAGCTGAGGGTCGGGGGTTTCACGTAGGGGGCGGAGCGCGGCGGCCACGTGCGACGGCGCAGCGCCGGTAGAGGTTATGAGGGCTGATGGTGTTGTCTTGGTCGCCGGGCAGCACGGAGTACGCCGCGGGTGCGACGGTCGGGAGGCCAGGGTGGGGCGGAGCTCAGACGGAGACCGCGACGGCTGGGCGCGACTCGGCGGAGATAAAATTAGGGATAGGTTTTTTTTCTTTTTCTTTTTTCTTTGGATGGTGGTTTGGTTGCTGGTCGGAGATGATGATGGCCGTGGTGATGATGATGGTGGTGGTTGTCGACGGCCACAGGGGTGATTAGGGTGAGGCTGATCGAAGCCGGGGGCGGCAAGGTTGGGTTGTGGCTGTGGTCGCGTGTTGGAGGCAGGGTGGAGGTGCTGGTGGCTGTGTGGTCTCTGGGTACGGTGGTAATGGCGACGGCGGTGGTGATGGCTGGTGGTCGGGACGATGTGAAGGCTATGCTGTGGTATTGACGGAGGTTTGGCAGCGATGGCGGGGAGTCGGGCTTGGTCGGGTTGAACGGGACAGGAGTCGGGGGCTGTTGGGTTCGGGTGGTGGTTTGTGGAGAGGGTGTGGACGTCGTGTAGGGTAGTAGACAGGGGCTGAGTTAGGTTTAAGGTTTAGGTCGGGAGTGTCCGACACAACGGCTGCGAGAAGTGTTCTGCGAGACACGGGATGGATTGGCATCCGGGTTTGTCGGACGCGGGAAATTTATATATGTAAAAGAAGATAAGTAGTGGATGGGACACGGACACGGTCATGGACATGATGTACTCACTTTTGGTTGTGGAAAATTTGGAGAAATATTGTGGAGAAAATATTGGAGGAGTACCTGCCTATTTATAGGACGTGGGAATTCCCAATTAGATAAGGATTAGGATATTTAAAACCCAATTTAGATATTTTCTAATTTAGTTTAAAAGCAATCAAATCAAAATCCAAATCCAAATCTAATTTAAATCAAATTAAATTTTAGCTCAAATCAAATGGGATATATCAAGTTTCAAATATGGAAATTAAATAAAACCAAAAATCAAATCAAGATTTAAATGGCCACAATAACTTTCAAATATATTTTTCAAAATACCAATAATAATATTTTCGAAAATAATAAATATTTTTAAATATCTTTTTGAATAATAAAATATTAATATTAATAAATCTTGAAAATTATATTTTTATTTAAATTAAACTAGCAAAATATTTAGGAAATATATGTATGCCTAGGAATATTATTTATTATTAATAACTGCTATAAACGAAAAAGGCTTTCATAAATAAAATCGTAAACTTGAAAATAATAGCTAGAAATAATTATTGTCTATATTTCTTTGAAACTATAAAAATAATAATAAAAATAATGTTTTTCAAAAATATGTACGCTCGCACATATTCGCGTTCGTCGAGCAATTACGAAAGACGAACCTTCGCACACGACGTACAATACGACTACGTGACGTACAATACAAAATTTTAAATCAATACAAATTTTAAATAAAAAATATAGTAGAAATTTAGGGGTTTTACAGATAGATCGAGTTTGAGTCTTGCATGGCCATTGGACAACTTACGTGCAAGGGCAAAATTCCTCGAGCGATCCTGGGGCGCCGGGTTCGTGTCGGCCTAGAAGGAATTGCAGATATTGTACGACCTTCATCGACAGTACGACTTATTGAAGTAGACCGTTACAATATAGGCTGCAGGTCATTTGGTGGGAGCTCGTACCTCGCCACGCGAATAGTCACCGTATGCATAAGATCCAGAATAGATTGACATTGCTAGTGACCACTCATATAAATGTGTCGACAAGAGCGTCTATCCGTATGTATGCCTTTGCATTACGTCGAGTACTAACTGGTTACGAGTTGGGTTATCAAGTTACGCTTATAGCAAGCGCTAACCTTGAATCGGCACGAGTTAGGTGTGCTCGGTGGCATCACCATTCTAGATCCTAAGAGTTGGCTATAGCATAGATACGTGCTTCGACATGAATGTGGCATCATCTCGAGTTAAGTCAGGAAGGGCTGTAAGGCAAATTGATTAAGTCTAATTGATACTTGGGAGGCACGGCCTCGATCTTATGATACGAGTAAGAGTATTGGCACGACCCGTACGAGTCGTTCCCCTCGACTTCGTTGGCACAAGAATGGTCTTGAGGCACATAAAACAAGTAAAAGTTTTGGCACGACCGAGTTGCATAAGTTCCTACTCGGCGAGGCACTGCCTCGAATACATTGAAGTCACAAATAGAGTATAGCACGACCCTATCGTTGCGTCGCCAAGTATAGGTCAAGATGTCTTGTTCCTAAAAATTGATCTTAAGGCAAGACTAGAAAGACAATCGAAAGGGATTTAAACTGCACAAAGTAAATGAACGTGTCGGTTTTGTATGGGTGGGCGAGGAGCTCACTCCACTAGTACAGTTGAGTACTGACACCCACACAGTTTTCATGTGCAGGCACAGGTAGAAGCTCGTGGCAAGGAGCTCACTTGGATGTATCGAGGCACTGAGTTCCTTGGCGATTCGAAGCATACGGCCGCATGAAATCAAGACTTATACAGGACATAATGTATGGATAGTGCATTCTGAAGCATCCGCTGGCTCAAGCATTGTGTCGAGAGATGAGAGAGAGCAGAGTGACTTGTAAAACGAGAGAAAAGTGAGCTTGAGAGACTTGTAATCATGGCCTTGTGCCCTATTGTAATCTATGGTTCAATATCAATAAGGAGCCCTTTTGAATAACTTGTGTTTTGCTTCTAAATTTTTACTGCATGTTCAATGTTTATGCTTGGGACTTCAGTGCGACGACCCCGTCGCAGCAGCTATAATCGGCCGTTATGAAACTGCCTTGCACGAGCGCAATCTAGGCTCGTGTGGCATCATGCCTTAGCGAGGACGATCGCTCCTACGGAAGCAGGGCTTGACACTCCTCCTCTAGTCTCCGATGCCCCTCCAGCATATTATTCACCGGCTGTTAGTGTTCCATCGGTGTCAACGCCTCAAACGGAACATGTTTCTCTCAAACCAATAGCAGCTGACAAGGGTAAACAGCCAACTCGCTTTGACAAAATATTGAGGAAAACTCCACCTCATGGACTCAAAAAATCGTATAATTTTGACATGTTGGCTCAATTAGCTAATATTCCGACAAGATTGTCGATTTTTGAACTCTTGCGTCTCTCAAGGGAAACCCGAAAGACATTAAGTGAAGCTTTGATGCAAACTGACGCTTGTCTGGCCCATCTTAAGAAGCCAGATGAGGAACTAGTGGCATGCTCTTACTGTCATAGGGTGATGGAACTGATTCCCAATATCATCTTCACTCAAGATGATATGCTTCTGTAGGACAATCGACATGACCGACCTCTCTACTATACAGGATATGTAGATACCATGAAGGTCGATCGTATTCTAGTCGACCCAGGATCTGCACTCAATATTATATCGAAAACTCTATTGGATGCGCTAAAGATCCTAGTTCATAACCTCTCTACAACAATCACGACTATCCTGGGGTTCAATTCCGGAAGAAGAGAACCATTAGAAAAGATTCGCCTGAAAGTCCAAATTGGCAATCTCCGTACGAAGGTCACCTTCTATGTGATTGGCAATTATGTCTCCTGCAACGTCTTGTGGGGAAGACCGTGGTTGCATAAACAAAATATCGTGCCATCCACTCTCCATTAATGATTCAAGTATGTCGATGACTATAGAGAAGTACGAATGGAAGTGGCTGATCTTAATCCCTTTTAAGGCATCGAAGCATATTATACAGACTCCAGAATATATAAAGAAGAGTTCATAAAAGTCGTACTAGCCATGGACATTGAAGAAGACCGGAAAGAGAGTCCAGATGATATCCTGGTGATTCCGGTCAAGGGACGTACTTCTCGTCCTTCGTCTTCTCAGATACTGACCATCAATCTCCCTCCTTCTATCATGCATCCTCCTACAAAAAAGTTGGTGCATAGGAAGCTCACCTCTTCTGAGCCTCTTGTTATTGACATTCGTCATAATAAGCCTTCTTCTTCTCTTCTTGTTATCAATCTTAGCAAGACATGGGCTAAGGACAAGAGCACCATTGTATATGATAATGTAAATATCAATAAAGTAGCATCTCCTTTGCAGTACATTGATGTCAATTATTACACACGATATTATCTAGAAATCCTGGATAACTCTGAACCCCTCACCTTAGGAGCAGTTCAACCTCTTCAAGATGAGGTATCACTTGAATCAGTACAAGATTCATTCTTTATGGTTCCCTCCCGGAAGAAATATGAACATCCTATCCTCTTCAACAAAGGGTTGAAACAAAAGGCTACATCCGATATCGATACTGAAAAAGACGATAATGGACGACTTCAACTACGTCGTTACAGTCAATCGTCTAGGAACATCATCCAAAATATGGGCTATAATTTCAAATTCGGCCTCAACGATGGTAAAGGAAGACGAACTCGTATTTGTATACCTACCCTAAAAGGAAAGTCACTACAATATTATAACAAAATAAAGCATAGGTTAGGCTACACTTCGCCAATCCCAACCTCAGATGTTTTTGAGTCTGGAAGATAAGAATGATCTAACTTTTCCGACTCTGCATCATGGGATTCAGACACCAGCATAGGGCACGTCAATCGAGTGACTCTATCTTCTAATATGGTGACTGCTGAGTTCTCAAAAGACGATGATGACTTCACCGAGACTCCCAAAACTGAGCCTTGGTAAAAAGGATGGATACCCAATAGGAACTTCGCTTTGAGCAGCGTGAACCACCTACTGAGGATCAGTTGGTCTAGATCGACGTCGAAGATAAAGCTTCTCCAAGGCCAATCTTTATTAGCAAAAGCCTTTCTAAAGCAGATAAACAAGATCTGGTCCAGCTCGTCAGGGAATACATTAATGTATTTTTCTAGAGCTATAAAGACATACAGGGATTAGATTGTCAGATCGCTACTTACAAGCTCAACATTCTGCCAAATGCTAGGCCAGTCAAGCAATAATAGCGTCGATTCTGACCTGATATGATGAATGCAATATAAGCTGAATTTAAGATGCTCATCGCTCACGGCTTTGCCAGGGAAGAACAACATCCAGACTGGGTGGCTAATGTCATCCCAATTATGAAGAAAACAGGAAAGGTCCGAGTCTGCATCGACTTTAGAGACCTTAATGAAGCTTGTCCTAAAGATGTATTCCCTCTTCCAATCACTGATATCATGATCGATAACACTTGCGGGTTCGAACGAATGTTTTTCATGGACGGGTTCTCCGGATACAATCAGATCAGGATGAATCCCGAAGATGAAAAATATACATCTTTCCGTACTCCTTTAGGAGTCTACTGTTATATAGTCATGCCATTTGGTCTCAAAAATGCTGGTGTAACCTATCAGCGGGCTATGAGCACCATTTTCTATGAACATTTATGGAAGACAGTCGAATGCTATATCGATGATATTGCTGTCAAAAGTCGTCCAAAGGAAGATTACATCCAAGACTAGGACTATCTTTGATCTAATGCGCCAGCATCAACTCAAGATGAATCCCACCAAGTTATTCCTGGGAGTCTCTAGTGGCAAATTCCTCGAATTCGTTATTACCTCTAAGGGTATACACGTTGACCCTAAGAAAGTCAAGGCCATTCAAAAGATGCATCCTTCATGCAACCTAAAAGAGCTACGAGGATTCCAGGGATGACTTGCGTACATTAGGAGATTCATCTAAAATCTCTCTAAATGCTGCAGACCATTCACTCAATTGATGAAGAAAGGTGTCTTTCGTTTGGACTGACGTATGCCAGTAAATATTTAAAGACATGAAGCGGTACTTGATTAATCCTCTAGTCTTAGTACCTCCATTCACAGGAATATCCTTCCTAATGTATGTTCGAGCAATGGATCATTCTCTGGGTGCCCTACAAGCCCAAAAGAACAAAGAAGGTCTTGAGCAAGTAATCTATTATCTCAGTCGTACAATGATCGGTACTGAACATCGATACATTCCAGTGGAAAAAGAATGTCTAGCCTTGATGTTCGCCGTCCAAAAAATATGCTACTATATCACAGGTCAAACCATTCATGTCATCTCTCGAGTCAACCACCTCCGAGTCTGGATGAAGAAGCCCACTACACTCAATTCCAGACTCGCTATATGGGCTATATTGTTAGCACAAAATGATATGGTCTATGTCCCAAAAAATTCTGTTAAGGGACAAGCCTGGCTGATTTCTTGGCGGCTCATCCAATTCCTGAAATGTCTAAACTCTATGATAAAATTCCTGATGAAACTTTGTAATCTAACATGATTTCAGAAAAAATCCTTGCTTGGCATCTATTCTTTGATTGTGCAACCCGAATCGGACGTAAAGGCACTATCGTTGCTGGAGTTGGAATCGTTCTTGTATCTCTTGAAGGATTGGTCGTTCAAAGAGCCTATTCCCTGGATGAGTCATGCTCTAATAATGTTGTTGAATACAATACTCGACTCATCGGTCTCCAATTAGCTAAGCAGTTGGATATCGAATATCTGGAGGTATACAGAGACATTAATCTAATTGTAATTCAAGTTAGAGGCACGTATGTAGTTCAGCATCAAGATCTCATTCCGTACTAGGAAGCAGCAGTCAAATTGGCTACATTATTCAAAGGTTTCTTCATTGAACATCTACGTCGAGCATGCAATACAGAAGCTAATGCACTCGCTAATCTAGCAGCAGTATTAGCTATTCCTGTAAACAGACAATAAATGATCATCATCACTAACAGGGAATTATTCTGTATCGAGAATAATTTACACCTTGAATACAACAATTCAGTTAAGATTTGCACTACGAGTGAAGACTGGAGGGCTCCTTTTATCGATTTTGTGGTACATGATATCTTACCTGAGGATCCCAAAGAAGCTACGAAAATCCATCGACGGTCACTCCAATTCTACTACAATCACACCTCTAAAACACTTTATCGGCGATCATTTAATGGTATGCTTCTACGCTGTCTTACGGGATATAAAGCGAAGTAGATACTACGTGAAGCTCACGATGGTGTTTGTGGTGCACATCAACCTGGTCCTAAGCTACCGGATCAGATCCGACGCATGGGATATTATTGGCCTACCATGGTGTTAAATGCCATTGAATATTTAAGGAAATACCGAGCATGTCAAATCCATACATATTTTATCCACCAACCATCAGAGTTTTTACACCCCACTACAGCATCATGGCCCTTTAAAGCTTGGGTCATGGATGTTATCGGCCCTATTAATCTACCTTTATTTCGAGGACATCGGTTTATATTAGCTATAACTGATTACTTCTCAAAGTGGGCAGAAGCTATACCCTTAACTGAAGTCAAGCCAAGCAGTTTTATCAACTTCATCAAACATCCTGTGATATACAGATTCGACGTTCCTCGGCGAATCACCCATGACAACGGATCTTAATTCGTTAGTCAGAAGTTCACTCGATTCTGTGGTGATAATCGAATCAATAATGTTGCTTCGACAGCATACAATCCTGCAGCTAACGGTTTGGCAGAAGCATTCAACAAAACGATCACCAAGCTTCTCAAGAAGTTCGTTTCTACCAATAAACGGAACTATAGTGAAAAGCTTGGAGAATGTCTATGGGCCTATCGTACTACTATATACACTCCGATTGGTTGTATACCATTCTCTTTGGTGTATGGATGTGAAGTTGTCCTACCGTTGGAAATTCAAATCCCATCACTAAGAATAGCCATTGCCAATGAGCTCACAACAGAAAACAATGATCGTTTTCGGCTTCAGAAGCTTGAAGTAGTTGACGAGAAACGGCTACTAGTTAACAACACATCGAGCTATATCAAGCCCGTATCCCAAAAGCCTTCAATGGTAAAGTCAAAGTATGAACATTTCAAAAAGGTGAGCTGGTCCTTACTACCAGACGTCCTATGACTATGACACACATGAGCAAGGGCAAGTTTGAACCAAAGTGGGAAGGTCCTTATGTTGTAAGCAAAGTTTTCTCTAACGGAGCTTATCAAATAACCGGGATGGACGGCCGAATCGCTATAATGCCTATCAACAGAAAATTCTTAAAAAATATCACGTTTGAAAATGTGTACTATGTATCTACTTCAAATCATTCAAAATCCCCAGCGGAGTCGGCTTATAACATCTACTACATCATTACAATCACCATCTTTTGAAACCCAGTTATTTTAAAAGATATCATGTTCTTGAGTCCTAGTTGGCCCAAGGATAAATAACAGATATTCGAATTCACGTCCACATTACCTCTGAATTCTATTATCTACATCAACAAATTATCACATCCATATTACCTCTGATAATGTTGTCCCAAAAATGATAATATTCTGTCATGTCCACATTACCTCTGAACAGCTATAATGGGTATTGTTATTTTTAAGAGATATGTCACGTCCAGTACCTCTGAACATATGTCTTAATCCTATCTATTGCTTGTATCTCAAACAGATACGTAGTAAGTAATAGAGCCAAAAAAAGATCATTATTTTTTATTCAATATTATGTGAACACAGAAAATCATTACACTCATCAAAAGAAAAAGTTATTACAATCAGATAACTTAACTTTGAAGGCTGAGTACTAAGATCAATAATCAACTTCTTCAAAGATTCAGCTCGTTCTGTCCTTGTGGAAATCACACTTGATCTGGCCAAGTTTCTCTGAGTCTCTGGTTCAAAAGGTTGCAATGAAGTAACTTGGCGTTCAATTTCTACACCCTAAACTCGAACAAATTCATCTCGTTTCCTCATCAGATCATCTAGACAACTCAACCCAGCTTGATATAATCCTAGCACTTCTTCCTCACGCTTCCTTGCTGCTGTAACTGTTACACGCAGTCCAGCAATTTTAGCTTCCAGCTCATGAAGGCGAGCTTGACCCTCAGCTGCTTTCTTCTCTTTATCAGCTACGTCGGCCTTGTAAAGTTTAATGGAAGTAGTAGCTTTGATGATGTTTGACTCTAGCTCAACAGATCGTGTTGAGAAGGCAATTATAGAGTTATTCAAGATAATTTGACGTGCTTCATATTCACGAGCCATTGCCTCATATTCTGCATCTACCTATTTTTGGATATTGCCGTTCGTCAGATCCTAGTAAGATTTAATAGGCTCCTCAAGTTCATCTAAGATGTGCTCCAAGTAGCTGACCCTGCCAATATCACAGAGAGCACGAATGGCTTCAATTGTAAAAGAAGCCATTTTCCTTACTAACTCGTAAGGGTGGCTTTTCTCCAAGGCCATATAAACTAGATTATTTAAAGAGGTGAAGAAGGTGTCACCACTTTAGCAGCAACTCCCCCTTCTATAGAAAATGGAGGAATCGTAGATTGTGCACTAGGAGATTTTGGTGCAGGCATCCTTAAAGTGCTTCCATCCGCAATATGAGTTCCCATGTCTAGGGGAGCCATAGTAGAGCTGAGGCTGAAAGTCGTAGATGTCAACGGGGCTACAACAATGGTCGCCACATGACCCTCTGCAATCAAAAACTATAATCATTATGTCATATAACATCAAAAGGGTAATGGTAAACAATGTCAAAAATTTACCTGAGTCTGGTAACACATATGGAGTCTCACGAGGCACGACATCTCGTTCTGTAATGAGTCTCGACATGGTGTTCTCAGTAACGGCCGTTTGGCTGCTCCCAGCTTCAAATTTGCCTGACATAAAACTGCTTCTTCCAGCTCCTGATTTGGCCTGGCCACCTGGGGCTGCTATCTCTGCCTCTTCCGTTTCAAAAATATGCTCAATTGGGTCTGAATCCCCTCAACATCAATTTTAGCATTTTCATCACCCTCAATATTTTTTAGACCTTTAGCAGGTACGTATCACCATCCTTATCATCATAAGGGTTCTCGTCACCCTCAATGTCGACATTATCTTCAATATCAACATCTTTATCTTCATCATCTGGGCTCTCATCGCCCTCAATATAAACATCAGAGTTTTTATCACCTTGTGGATTATTGAGATTCTGGTTGTCATCTCTAGGGCTCTAGCGGCTCTCATCTTCAACAGGGTAATCTTCACCCTCAACAGTAATTGGGCCTCCCTTGGCCGCCAAGTTTTGGTCCTCTTGGATCGTTGTTTGGTCTTCAGAAGAAACATCGACGGGGTCCTCCTCTAGTTCATCACCAAAATCACAGCCGTCTAACACTTCTACCATCTCTTTATCTTCTTGAAAGAGGGTAGAAGTTTGGACAATTGTGGGAGCTGGCACATCTTGAATCACGTTTTCGGAGACCAACATTTCTTCCGGAACCGTGACCTCTAGAAGATCATCAGTAGAGGACGGTAATATTATTCATGCCGTAGGAAGTAGTCTAGATGGGTTCATAAATCTCCAAATCAAACAGCTCATCTCTAAAGTTGTTCAGAGCCCAGACTGATAGTCGATTCCAGCGTTTGATATCTGGATTCATCAAACCCGTCAACCGAATATTTTGAAACGCCCCAGTCCCAAAATACTTAGTGCTAGGTACGTATCCATGCCAGCTGTATACATACGAAGTATACTCCAATATATGGAACCCCGTATGTATACATAAGCTATAAACTGCAGTAAACCATGATAACTAAATCTCATTCACAACAATAAAGAATAATAATATAATCAACTCAAGAATTTTTCATTTATACATGTAGTTGGGCGGAGACAAATCCACTACCAAGCAATTTAAAGGAAAAAAGATATACAAGGAAATGATCGATAAAATAGCAAGACGAACCAAGAGCAATCATCCTCGAAGAAATAGAGAATATCACTGCCTTGGCTAGAATACCTGCGAAGGACAAGAGCACACACCTAGCGAGATAACTAGGTCCTCAGAGGGACGTAACAAGATACAATAAACATGCCATATAAATACTGAATATAAATTATACCACAATTAAAGAAAGTGACAAGACATAAATAGGTAACCTTATGTAACCTAACCATACTAAAGTGATCATGCAGTTGAGAAATAATCCTTCGACACATGAGCCCTGGCTGTAAATGGGATCGGGTATAGTCCCCACTTGGGCACCAGTGACCTAAGCGCATGACGTTGAAAAATGACAGTGACAAACCTGAGAGGCTAATCATACCCGTATCTCCAGCGGAGCTTCCGGGTTACAAGGGAAGTGCAATCGAAGCCCATACGTCAGGTATTGTTCTCCCCACCCAATGCACCTACCAAGTCGCATCCACGACCATGTTTCTCTACTAACTGCTAAGTCTTCTAACATGCCTCTATTAGCAGTTAGTCCTAACGCATGCACATGGGGGATCAGCCCACACGCAAGGACCCCTACATGCTACTCATCTCACACATCCTTGTGGTACAATTGTGTCAAAGGATATGTAACCTTAACTCTAGGTCCACATGCAATCAAAGGATAATAACAAATAAGCTAATATCACTGAACATGTAGTAAATCTAGAACTGTAAGAACTGGAAATAAAAGAACAGTGATATGTAAATAAATAAATGCAGACTGAATATAAACAGTTTAATGGCAATGTATCTTGCATGATTCCATGCTGGAAATATGAAACGCCGCTCCCGCGTCCACGCCTCCAGAACCCGACGCTCCTAGATAATTAATTAACTAAATTAAGTTACTACTTATGAAACTTATGATACGAATTAATTAGTCAAAGTAATGTGTTAAAATTATATTCAATCTCTCGTGGAACCATTTAGATCCATACATTCACACACAGGTTCCACGAGACATCGAAACACAGTTTTTAGGGTTTCCAACTTTTAATTAGTCGGTTATGCCCCTATTTCAATAACATACTTAAAAATTATATATAAATCATAAAAATGATATTTAAACTAATTTTCTACATATTTATTTTTGAAATTCTAGAATTAATATTTCTAAAGACATTTTTGACTAGTTGATTAATAAGTCAGCTAGTCTATCCGAAACTCGCCCGGAACATACTTAATGACTCAAAATTGCTAAAATAACCAAAAATATATTTTAAACAGCAATAAAATAATTTATTTCATAGAATAATATCAGAGGTACAAGGGTTGAGTTATACTACAAATTTGGGACAATCTAGGTCAGCCGGTTACCCGAAATTATCTAGTTTTGACCTACAAATTTCTCGACCAGATTTGAGTTGCTAAAATTATGGAAAAATACTTAAAAATCCTAATTTATGTATATGAACACACATAAAATTCAGTTTTGAAAAATAGGCACCAATAACTCATTGTTCCTTTACAATGAGGTTAATTTTGATCCTACCGACACATGAATATTACGCATAAATTTCATGAAACCTTTATGGATGATTATACCTAACAAAAGACATCAAAATATAATTTCTACAGAATTAATAACATATTTTCTACAGAATTTTAGCAAAAATTTTTAGAAGAAAAGATTTGGGTTCTTACCAAAGATCCTTGCTAGAAAGGGTGACGATGACTTCTCTTCACCAAAGCTCCAATCTTTTCCGCTATCCTCGATTGCTAATCCTCTCTTGGTGAGTATGGGAGAGTTGATAATGGCTATAGAGGATTGGATGGGGGAGATGGAGTTTTTAGGGTTTGTTTTGAGGGGTTTCGGGGATGTATGGTGGAGGAGATGAGTTTTTGTGAAGGATGGAGAGATGTGCAATGGAGGAGATGATGTATAGAGGCTATGGGGAGTTTGTTGCTGCCGAAATTATGGAGAGGGAGAGGAGTTTTGGTCGGCCAAAGGTGAGGGAGAGAAAGATTAGGATTTGGTTAAGGTTTGGGATAAGTTAGTATATTTAAACATATCCTTAAATGAATTTTAAGCAATCTAGGATTTAAATCCTATTTAATTTGATGCATTCGTCCATAGGGGGGGTTGCTTGGCCAAAATTAGCATGGTGGGGGTCCACTTGGCATGATTTGGTTGTTTGGTGAGTTGGCAAGTTGATTGGATTGAGGATTTAAAAAGGGGTTTCCTAATATCGAACTATTTAATTCTATCAATGTAATTACACTACAAAATCTGAATTAAATATAAATAAATATAATTATTAATATTTATTAATGTCCAATCCTATGTAGTCCAACATGCCTACATAGAGTTGGATTTTGCTTTGAAGAGGTTTGGGAAGGTTTGGTGCAACCGGGTCTTCTAAAAAGTCATAAATGCTTTCTTAACTAATTAATTAAATAAAAATATAACTTGTGCCATAATTTGAATGGTTAACATGCAAGAGATTACAATATGACCATGGCATTCCTAACATGGCTAGCATACTAGTTAAAGCACCTGACTACGCTAGGCATGTCATACTTTCTAGTCGTCTTGCATATTCAAACTCAACCATGGGTATAGTCCTTTTATATAATATAAATAAGATAAAAATAAATTAGAATTAAATAAAATCCAAATATAATTTAAATATATCTTTAAATTATAAGGGATTTTACATCCTACCCAACTTATGATAATTTCGTCCTCGAAATTAAAAATAATCATAATATCAAGAATTGCGAGATTTTGTACGGAGGGAAAGTAGGTACGTCAAATTGTAGCTCAATTTTTTTTGAAAGGATGGAGGGGTGGTTGTCATAGAAATCCCAATTGACCTCATATTCTACAAGATGGGGTATGCTTCCTTCCAGACTCTACCCAACTTATAAAAGTTGGCCACCCGTAAAGATAGTCGTTATTACAAGACTTTGAGGAGGACAATTTCTAGGGAGGGGCACGAGAATAATGGACACTTCTAACCGTAGTCTTTGATTCTAAGTGAGCCTCGATAACACCGTGACATTCTTGGTCATTAACAACTATAAGAAAGTTACTACAATCAAACATTGTCACTCTAGGGGTTATGCTTTTGACAAGCTCGTAGCGACCACTTGTTTGAATATACTAAGGTGTGTCGGTTCAAAAGGATTCGTTCTACGTCTAACATGGGAAACAAAGAAGTGAGGTTGAAAACTTAGGAAAGAAAAATTTATGGCCAAGTGATGAGAATCAATGATAATTAAAGAACCCAGGCTATAGAATATGATTAGGCAAGTGTTTTGAAAACTCTTAGTCATAACGACTAATATGTGTGGGCTGATATTTGGTGTTGTGTAGGAAGCATGTGCTTGCTTGTTGGAAGGCAGACGTCATAGGTGTGCTACGTTTTGCATAGATCTTAAGTATTCAGTTTAGTTAAGGGAATGGGTCGATATTTGCATGGGTGAAATCAAATAGATCGAATTTGGGTCTCTATGGTTTGTTTTGAGGAAACAATGTGTCATACACATGGTGTAATTTAAATGGAGCACTGGAAAGTTCGTTTGTGTGGGACATGTATGTCATGTGAGTAGTATGACTAGTCTAGTTCGTGAGTGTGAACTTTATCGAAAGGAAAAGGCTAGTATTGTGCTTCAATTATCAAAATCACGGTCGAAGGTATCAAATGATACGAATATGGGTCGACGTTATGAACCATTGAATTATTAGTCTAATTGGAACCAATCATTTCCAACCACTTGCTAATTCCAAAATTTTATGTTTCTTAGAGAGGCTTGCGATCTATTTGCCTCAAACAAATTACTATTGATTTAAACAAAAATGATTCTATGATTGACTTAAAGAATTTAGGTTACAATCTGTTACCATAGTTATCTAAATGTACGAGCAAAGGGATAAAAATGCAAAATAAAAGATCGTTTCATAAATTCCATACAGACGGAAGAACGGTCATGATTGTAATCCCATTCTGAGAGGTAGAGTATAATAAGTTCAATGTTCTAGCCAACTTATAAAAGTTGGTTAATCGGGGAAAGCACAGTAATAGGGCTTCTAAGAAGGTCAAATTTCAAGGAGGTATAGGAAGTATGAGGTATTTCCAATCATAGTCATAGACTCTATAGGAAGTCTAGGTATTATCTATTTAATATGGCCCATATATTAATTATGTTTGGTCAAGACAGTATGAGAGGTCTTGGTCAAGTATATCCGGAAGCAAGTTGGTACCGAGCGATGCATAACATAGGCTACGAAGAGATGCAGTTACGAAATCTATGGAAGGAGAATTAGTGAGATAAGAGGTGGGACCTACATAATAGGTGTGAGGGCCTATTTCATCAAGTTTGGTTTTATAGTCCCAATATGGCGATGGGCTATGATGGGTTTAACTGAGTCTCAATAGGTTCCCTAATTGGACTTCAATCTTTGATTGCATGAACATTAGATTTTAATCTATAGTGGCTGGACAAAATTTTGTGGAATTTTAAACCATCCCTATTAGGTTAGGGTAATGTAGAATAGGTTCAAATTCAAGTGGTTGGGCAAATTTCCTGTCGGGATGGTAGAATAGGTTCTGTAAGTCGTGAGATGCGCCTTCCGTGACTTTTGTATTTAAGTAGCACACAATGCCTCTATTGAGTGGCACACTAGTGGCATGTGCGTAGAGGGCTTCAAGTAGATCACAACCATATATTGTACCAAAAGATTTGAGTCAAAGTTGGATCTCTAACTGCAATCCAAAAGTACATCGGTGTTATGGTAAGGGTTATTGCTAGTCCCTTTTGACCTGAAAGTCGTATCATAATAATAGAGTCTAAGGAGATGTGGTTGTGTGGGACATGATATGATATGTCTACTTGAAGGTAGACTCGTTTAAGTTTTGCATATAAATTTTGTTGGAAGGTAACAGCTAGTATTACACTTCAAATATCAAAGTCACGGTAAGGGACATCAAAAGATCTAAAAAGAAAGTGGGAGTTCACGAGTCACTAATTTATCATCCTAGTGAGAACCAATTTACCTCAATCAATCGGTGATCCCCAAATTCCTAAAAGTAAGAATGGCTTATAATCTATTCACTCTAGAGACTAGGATATGGTTTTAGGAATAATGAGGTTAGGAATATTTGAGTCGCGATATCGTACCTTGACATGTGGTAATAATAAGTCACGGTGTGATCGATAACATGATAGGGTAGTTGTGAATCAGTTTCGAGGATTGTACCCCGAGTCCTAAAAAATGGAAATGATCGCGTACAGTGGTACCTTAGTCGATAAGATGGAATGACCCACTTGTCCATGGTATACGAGAGTCTATCTGTGGAATAACGAACTCTAAAGCACGTCATGGGAAAGATCCCTAACTACTAAGCCGTGAATTTCTATTTGTGTCAAACCTGCCAGACTATAGTCACAAGCGTTCTAGAGGTATTAAATGTTGTGCTCATGCATCACTTGTTGATTACTAATACAACAAAATGACCGGGCGTCATGCTACAGATTTTGGCTAAGCTGGTGAATGTGTTGTTCTAATATTATGTCACTTCTTTGATAATATAATTTTGTACCTAGAGTAACATCTGCTGAATCTCTAATCTTGGAATGGGTGTCTACCACGGTCCTTGCAATGCTTGTCCTTGTTTTGGTCTATTCTTCTCTGTCTAAACTGTGGGGGCCTAGTCAAGTATGGTTTGAGTTAAGGCATACGGGTTGCTAGTTAAGCCAAGAATCAAGATGAATATTTGGAGACTCACAATAAATGATTCCTAGAGATTAGATAGTCTCATAGGTTTATGGTTTACCCAAGTGTAAGATCTTACTTATCTTTCAAGCTCAAATGACTAGAAGGTCACGATATTACTATTAGGGTCGAGGGAAGGACGAGCAACTTTAGGCAAGGTTGTAGTTATATGGCTTGGCCGATGGTTGCTATACTTGTGCATATAACTCCATGGCCATGGGGATACTCTATATTTATCTATCAAATACGAGCGTTCGTCTTTCCAATCAGTGAAAGACAAAAGCAATAAAGAGTTCAAGAAAGATGTCATTGAATATAATTACGTAATTCAAAGGCGAATGTATAATTCAAGAGGAATTGTCAATGCAGTCGCTGATGAGATCCTAGATACCTCTATATCTCAATTCACGTAGGAAAATCATATAAAGAGCGAACCAAGTACACTATGGTTGATCAGACCATAATACATTGATTCTAATTAGACAATATGCTTGTGGGCGTCCCCAGTATACATATGTCCTGAACAAGCTCGACAAAGAATAAGCTTGCAAAACTAGGCTATAAATAGCATCATTATTCATGGTAGTTTAAAGTGTAAGTATGGGAGAATACGTTGAAAGCAGTAATAAATAGTTCGAGTTTTACAAGGATCTAAGTCTTATCCGGTGTGCTTTCGTATACAGTCGTCCTACTGGTTCTTGTATCAGGCCTTAGTTGACCAATGGGTATGGGCTACAAAATCTCTATATTCTAGGTAAACATCTCTCCTACACTAGCATATAATCATTATCACTCTGTTACACTTTAATACTAGGTTAAAAGGATACGGGTGGTAGGTTGTAGTCATACTACTCAACTTATGAAGTTAACTAATAGAGTAATTGAGGAATATAACACGTATACTCGTATGAGTTATCTCCTAACCTCCCTATTCAGCACGAAAGAAGATAAGGTTTATAGTGAAAGGAATCAAGCAGAAGGAAGTCAAGATAATCGGACGAGAGTTCGAGATTTGGAAGGGACGAAGTCAAGCTTGTGGATGAGATTCCAACATCCTAATCCTATATGCAGGTTCACATCGGTACAGGAACGTAACCGATGTGACAAACTCGACCTGCATGGGCCACCACAAAAATATGTAATGCCCCAGTCCCAAAATACTTAGGGCTAGGTACGTATCCATGCCAGCTGTATACATACGAAGTATACTCCAACGTATAGAACCCCGTATGTATATATAAGCTGTAAAATACAGTAAACCATGATAACTAAATCTCATCCACAATAATAAAGAATAATAATATAATCAACTCAAGAATTTGTTATTTATATATGTAGTTGGGCGGAGACAAATCTACTACCAACCAACTTAAAGGAAAAAAGATATACAAGGAAATGATCGATAAAATAGCAAGACGAACAAAGAGAAATCATCCTCGAAGAAATGGAGAAGATCGCTGCCTTGGCTAGAATACCTGCGAAGGACAAGAGCACACACCTGACGAGATAACCATGTCCTCAGAGGGACGTAACAAGATACAATAAACATGCAATATAAATACTGAATATAAATTATGCCACAATTAAAGAAAGTGACAAGACATAAATAGGTAACCTTATGTAACCTAACCATACTAAAGTGATCATGCAGTTGAGAAACAATCCTTCGACACATGAGCCCTGACTGTAAATGGGATCGGGTATAGTCCCCACTTGGGCACCAGTGACCTAAGCGCATGACGTTGAAAAATGACAGTGACAAACCTGAGAGGCTAATCATACCCGTATCTCCAGCGGAGCTTCCGGGTTACAAGGGAAGTGCAATCGAAGCCCATACGTCAGGTATTGTTCTCCCCACCCAATGCACCTACCAAGTCGCATCCACGACCATGTTTCTCTACTAACTGCTAAGTCTCCTAACATGCCTCTATTAGCAGTTAGTCCTAACGTATGCACATGGGGGATCAGCCCACACGCAAGGACCTCTACATGCTACTCATCTCACACATCCTTGTGGTATAATTGTGTCAAGGGATATGCAATACACTACAGACGGTAGTCCCTTAACTCTAGGTCCACATGCAATCAAAGGATAATAACAAATAAGCTAATATCACTGAACATGTAGAAAATCTAGAACTGTAAGAACTGGAAATAAAAGAACAGTGATATGTAAATAAATAAATGCAGACTGAATATAAACAGTTTAATGGCAATGTATCTTGCCTGATTCCATATTGTAAATATGAAACGCCGCTCCCGCGTCTACGCCTCCGAAACCCGACGCTCCTAGATAATTAATTAACTAAATTAAGTCACTACTTATGAAACATACGATACGAATTAATTCGTCAAAGTAATTTGTTAAATTTATATTCAATCTCTCGTGGAACTATTTAGATCCATACATTCACACACAGGTTCCACGAGACATCGAAACACAGTTTTTAGGGTTTCTAACTTTTAATTAGTCGGTTATGCCCCTATTTCAATAACATACTTAAAAATTATATAAAAATAATTAAAATAATATTTAAACTACTTTTCTACAGATTTATCTCTGAAATTCCAGAATTAATATTTCTAAAGACATTTATGACTAGTTGATTAATAAGGCAGCTAGTCTACCCGAAACTCGCCGGGAACATAGTTAATGACTCAAAATTGCTAAAATAATCAAAAATATATTTTAAACAGCAATAAAATAATTTATTTTATAGAATAATATCATAGGTACAAGGGTTGAGTTATACTACAAGTTTGGGACAATGTAGGTCAGCCGGTTACCCGAAATTAGCTAGTTTTGACCTACAATGTTTTCGACAAGGTTTGAGTTGCTAAAATTATGGAAAAATACTTAAAAATCCTAATTTATGTATATGAACACACATAAAATTCAGTTTCGAAAATAGGCACCAATAACTCATAGTTCCTTTACAATAGGGTTAATTTTGATCCTACCGACACATGAATATTACGCATATATTTCATGAAACCTTTATGAACGATTATACCTAACAAAAGACATCAAAATATGATTTTTACAGAATTAATAACATATTTTCTACAGACTTTTAGCAAAGGTTTTTAGAAGAAAAGATTTGGGTTCTTACCAAAGATCCTTGCTAGAAAGGGTGATGATGACTTCTCTTCTCCAAAGCTCCAATCTTTTCTGCTATTCTTGCTTGCTAATCCTCTCTTTATGAGTATGGGAGAGTTGATAATGGCTATAGAGGATTGGATGGGGGAGATGGAGTTTTTAGGGTTTGTTTTGAGGGGTTTCGGGGATGTATGGTGGAGGAGATGAGTTTTTGTGAAGGATGGAGAGATGTGCAATGGAGGAGATGATGTATAGAGGCTATAGGGAGTTTGTTTCTGCCAAAATTATGGAGAGGGAGAGGGCTTTTGGTCGGCCAAAGGTGAGGGAGAGAAAGATTAGGATTTGGTTACGGTTTGGGATAAGTTGGTATATTTAAACATATCCTTAAATGAATTTTAAGCAATCTAGGATTTAAATCCTATTTAATTTGATGCATTCGGTCATGGGAGAGTTGCTTGGCCGAAATTAGCATGGTGGGGGTCCACTTGGCATGATTTGGTTGTTTGGTGAGTTGGCAAGTTGATTGGATTGAGGATTTAGAAAGGGGTTTCCTAATATAGAACTATTTAATTCTATCTATGTAATTACACTACAAAATCTAAAATAAATACAAATAAATGTAATTATTAATATTTATTAATGTCCAACATGCCTACATAGGGTTGGATTTTGCTTGGAAGAGATTTGGGAAGGTTTGGTGCAACCGAGTCTCCTAAAAAGTCATAAAGGCTTTCTTAACTAATTAATTAAATAAAAATATAACTTGTGCCATAATTTGAATGGTTATCATGCAAGAGATTACAATATGACCATGACATTCCTAACATGGCTAGCATACCAGTTAAAGCACCTGACTACGCTAGGCATGCCAAACTTTCTAGTCGTCTTGCATATTCAAACTCAACCATGGCTATAGTCCTTTTATATAATATAAATAAGATAAAAATAAATTAGAATTAAATAAAATCCAAAAATAATTTAAATATTCCTTTAAATTATAAGGGGTTTTACATATTTTGAGCTGGATATTTTCTTTCAGCTTTGGCAAATAGGTTCGCGAAGAAAGTTATCCTAACTGGAATCATAAGAGATGAATCCTCAGGCGACACAGCTCGATTTTAGGCCTCTCAAGTGGGTACTATTCCTCTCCAACGAACTAAAGAATATGTCCCTATTTTGCAGATCTAGTCTGTGGCATATCCTTCCAATCCTAGCCTGTTGAAAAGGAGTCAAATCCCATGCCATATTTTGAGGATAGCCGGCATGAATATAAAGGGATAAGGATATATGTCTCGTCATATCAGTGAGATATATTAGTCTGTCTCCACTCTGATAGACTCACTTTTCCTGTATTGATTTAGGCTAGGAGTCTTTCTTGATAGCTTCGCCAAACAAGAAGGCCAGTTTCTTATGAGGATTTGCATCCTCAGACAGAAAAGGGAGCGCCATTTATCAAACATAGTATAGTCTTATAGTCTTGATTCTCAAGCGCAGTCCGCCTGGGAGTTGGCTAATTATATTGTAGAAAGTTGACATGAGAGAGATCTTCTTGATACTCAGATACTCGAAAGGCAGAAGCTAATTCCTCATCAGAAGGATCTTCTCTCAAGTCAACTGCAAAAGAAAACAGAGAGTTAGAATCCTGAAAAAATTAAATTAACTGTGTGCCATTCATGAATGGCACAAAAAAAAGAAAAATCAGACCTCAGTTAGCGCATGCAGTATGAAAGTTCTTAAAAACAAATCCACAAATGGCGCATCAATCAGTTAGCGCTTGTTTGATCATCTTTTGCACAATACATTAGATGGCGCATCATGCTTAAGACATGGCAAATTGCACAGGATGTCATTTTTGTTTTTTTAGCCAAACACTCTGAAAGAGGTGGTGCGTTTTACAGATGGTGCAAAGTACCAACCAACACTCAGAAAGAGGCGATCGATGTTGGCACTAAATTGCTTTGTTTGGGAATAGCCCGAGCATTCTATTTTTTCTCTTCTTCTATGAGTTTCTTACCTTCAAGAGCAGGGTTTGCCTCCTCAGCTCTCGTCGATGGCGTGACATGCTGCGGCACCATCAATGGAGGCACGCGCAATGTGGCTCCGGCCACTTTCTTTTCTTTCTCAGTAGCAGTTCTCTTGGGCACCATAGAAGCTTCGATGAAGAATAGAGGAAGAAGAAGACAATAGCTCGAGAGAGAAAGTTTTTGAGAAAACTTTTTTATTTCTCTCCTTAGAGCTATTTATAGCCGAAGCAAAGTGTAATGGCTGCTCGATCTGTACGAAAAAAGCGGGTCGGTTATGATTTTATCATGCGCCAATCATGCTAAAACAACTTCTTATTCAAAGTATTCCAAATTTTAAAGTTATTCAAATTTGAAAACTTTGAAGGAAGTATTGTAGAAGCTCAAAAAATATAAGCAATACCACGCTACTCATAAATGGTGCCAGGAATCAAATCATCAAATGGCGCTGGTCATTGGAATGCACATGGAATTAGTTCACGTTGGACTTAGGTAGCGTTGGCCGCCACGTGGAAAGCTTCCTCGAGAAGCTAAAACAGTTGTCATCATGACTGACAACACATCAATCAAGGAAAATTCGTTCGAATTCCGAGTGCACAGCACTCGAGAATTGTGTCAAATTTGTCATAATGACAGACAGCTGCCTTGCACCAATTGCATTTGGCGCGATGTAATCAATATCACTATATTAAGCAGGGAGCATTAAAACAGCAAATAGCGTCAGGTGCCATTCAGCAGTTGGCGCTATTTGATCAAATCATCCAGAAGCAATTAGATGACATGGCGTACAAGCCACTAATCTCGAAGAACGTGCACATGACACTGCCCACGACCAAGTGCATCTCTCTCACAGAATGTCATGCATCATATGCAGTTAATTTAACCGTTCCTGCAAAGGATGCTAGTGTGCCAATTGCAGTGTGCGCCAATCAGAATAACTGGCTGACAGTTATTTCAGAACTTTAAAAATAGAGTTCTAAATCACTTCACAATCATCACTAATGATCATAATCTCCTGAGCACTTACTGCAGCACTCCCTAAAAGTTTTTTTCTTCGACATCGCATCGTCCAAGGGATAAAGTGATCATCTTCTGATTATATTCCTATAGTTGTACTTCCCCAAAAATTAAATCGTACTCTTGTTCGTTTTTCAATTTGTAATCGAACTTTTGTTTTTTGTAAACAATTGTATTTTTAGAAGTATGTGTTATCCTAGGGATGCCGAATAGATAGGCTATACCATAGTATAAATTGTTATGCAATTTATTTAACCTTTTTGATTATCAGGTTATTCTATTGAATAGAACATTTAGTTTTAGACTGTACCACCATCCCTTCATTTTTGTGAATCACCTATCCTATGTTTACAATCTCAGTTACGTGATTTGGCAGTACAAATCCTTCTAATTATGTGATCGAGAAGATATTATTATACCTCTAGTCGAGTCGTAATCAAATCCTTAAATTTTACACCTCATTGTGTCTCATATTCGTATCACCATAGGTACTAATTACCTTACATCCAATCTCCTTTGCCTAGTTACTATGACTTGAACCCCTACGTGCCTACTGTAATGCCCCAGCCCCAATATATGTAGGACACGGCATACGTAATATGCCAGCTGTATGCATACGAAGAATACTCCAATATATGGAATCCTTATATACACACATAAACTGCAACCTATTTCTACTCTCACAGTCACAGAGAATTCTACATCTCATCCACAGAACACAATATAAAGGCAATGGTCCAAATAAATGATTAAAAAAGTCATATGATAAATATAGATGAATGGAGACAAATTCACTACCAAACAATTATGAAAAGGATTCAGAGAATAAAAGAGTCTGACCTCCTAAAATAAAATAAAGGAAAATTTATTACAAGCTAAAATGTAGCAATGTTATGTCCAACAATGCAAAGATAACTAAATCTTGGAAGGTGAAACCTCCTCAACTGAGAACGATGGATCTAGTGTAGAGCCGTACTCCTGGGGTAGTCCTGGTCGTCTAAGCTTGGAGATATCAGCAGGTCCTCAGAGGGACATAACAAGATACATAAAAACATGCTATATCAACTGAGTATATAATAAGGAATGAATACAACAGGGCACCCAAATATTCTACTGTGAATAGGGAGTTAAGAATAAACCTCCAACGCATGGGCGCTCTGGCTTCAAATGGGATCGACATAGTCCCTACTTGGGGCACCAGGGGCCAAGCGCATAACCTTTCGCAAATGTCAGTGGCTATCCTGAGAGGATCATCTCACACCGTATCTCTAGCGGAGCTTCCTGGTTACTGAAAGGAAATGTACAATTGTGGCCCATATGTTAAAGAACTGTTCTCCCTACCCCATGCCTATCTATGTCATCTCCATGACACATATAAACCTCTAATATATGCCAAGTCTACTAATCATGCAAATTCTATCAGCAGTTATATCCTATCCGTCGCACGTCTTATACGTATCGGTGGCTAGCCGACTACGCGAGTCCGTGTACTACATGTGACTCACACCTCATGGAAACTCTAGTATAAAGACCATAGGAGATATACCAATATCTCACAATAATGGGGTGGCCATCTAGTGCTAAGTTATCATGCATACAAAATAAGTAAAAGCAATAATAAGGACTAACTCAGTCACTCGCACCCAAGTATGACTTGGACGTATAGTTTGATAAAAAATAAGTAGAAAACAAAATAAATAAACATGATGAAATGACAGTAAACAAATAGTAAATAGTGGTGAGATATCTTGTCTATAGGTGGTAATAAAAGCAGAACTTCTGCAAACGTCCTCGGATGCTAAAACGTACATCTCCAACATTTTTGGCATGAGAAAAACGTCTAAGATTGCCTAAACCATAAGCCCAATTCTGGACACAGGGAAAATCGTCATTTTGGGTCAAATAGGTGTCCGTCGTTGGGTTCGTTTTACACCAAAAAGTGTGCCAAATCTTACGATATCTAAAGTTAGCAAGTTATATGTCTACGGGTCTGGTTTGACGATACGAACTCAAAAGTATGTTCAAATTAGGATTCTGGTATGCCGTGCACAACTTCGTCCGTTGGATCGGGTCGTAGGTCACAAAAATAGCAGTCCGGTCAACCTTCTTAGAATCAGAACAAACTTGGCTTACTGGACTAGATAAATGATAAGAGTCCAATAGCTCAAGTTTTGTCTCAATGTGACGAACGTGCACGAAATTATAGGCTAGTTTGGAAAAGGATCGATACGGGATATCTCGACCGATATGCCTCGATTTCATTGTGCATACACAACTAAATCGAGTTATGTCAAATCCCACACGACGGTGAAGTCGATATGCACATTTTGATGTTTTTGGTTCATGCCCACGTCGCCTAGTTTGTCATATGAATGCCATATCTAAGATTTATTTTGAAATTTACTGTTTTTGAAAACTATTTTTTAATTTTAGAAAATGAATTACTTCACATATACTTGATGAAAACAGAAACTATAAAAAGGATTTCGAAGTCTATAGGTTGTCTAAAACTATGTTCAAATAGTTTTTATAAACTGTCAATAGGTTGCCAAGAATTTATCATCAAACTGGGATACTTGGACTAGTTCTAAACTATTTTTGAAACAATTTTTCGCCGATCTTTGCATCAATTTTCTAGATCGATGGCTCGACTATTCCCAAACCTAATTGCTGGGATATCAAAGCGGTCATGTAGGTTTCCTTTAGGATTTTTAAAATAATAAACGATCAATTATAGAAGGAGAAAAGTGGTCGAGTGGGAGGGTACCTCGCTGTTAGTTCCTGCAAACAGCTGCTACTGCTGATGTCTGTTGTTGCGTGTGGTGGAGGCGCTCAGACAAAAGTTTCGGTGGCGCAGGTGGTCGGGGGTGATGGTAGGGTGTTTGCCTAGGTCACGGTCGAAAGGTTCGCAGAAATGGCAGAAATTTGAGGATTCTAAGTTCAATTTTTCTTGGATGTATATATACCTCTCAAAAATGTGAATGAATATCGAATTTAAAATCCAATTTAAATTGGGATTTAAGGTGATTTATCCAAATCCCAATCCAGAATCGAATAGATAATAAGAGGAAAAAATTTTGACAGGATTTGATTCGGATTTTGATGAAAAATTTGCTAACCAAAGGAGATGAATTCTCCTTCTATGCGGCTAGAAAGGGTCAGGTTTCTTGGCTTGCTCTACTCGAGAGAAATTCATTTGTCTTATATATATATTTCAACAACAGATCCTCCGTGTCCTGGCGTCGCATTCTTTACGGGCGGCACCTAGCCGAGCCTTTGATCTATCTCCAGCCTGGTTTAGGCGGTTCGTCCTGCTTCCACGAACGATGATCCGTGGATGCCCTCCTTCCGCAGTTACTGGCTGCTCCTTCCAACAGCGATATTCATGATCTGTGGGACAGCGAGGGCGACTGGAATTGGGAGATGGCCTGGGAATAGTTAGGAGTAGAAGCGGCAGCTGGGCTGCCAGCTACCAGATTAAAAGTCAAGACAGATCCTGACGCTCTGAGGGGTCGCTATCGGCCGATGGAGCCTTCATGCTAGCCTCGGCTAGGAGAGTCGTACGAGGCATCAGAGTTCCATCCCCCATTACTGTACCTTTCTTGCAGTCTTGTATTCCCAAAAATGGTATTTTCTAATTTAGAGAGCGTTCCGTAGAAAGGTCCCCACTGACGACACGCTCACACCATTGGCTTCAGCTTAGCTTCAGCTTGTCATTGCAGCTCTGTGTCGCAGTCAGAGACTATAGACCCCATTATGTATTCAGTAGACCTGGCCGTACAGGTGTGGGCCGACCTCTCTCGCAGGTGTAAACAGGACCAGGTTGTAGGGGGCTTCAACGATCATCTTGCCATCTGGGGCAAAGCATCTCACGGCCACCAGATCGTTGCAGCCGCCATCATGTGGGTCATTTAGAAGAACCGTAACAAATACATATACGAAGGTCGTCGATAGAACACTAACCAACTGACCAGGAAGGTTCTCAAACAGATACACAAAGTCAGCAGACTCTGCAAGCACACTAGGGAGGGATTTGGCATTCCTTGTTCAATTGACTTATTTTGGGTATGCGAACGGGTCTTTGCCCCTGCTCTTTGATTTTGTTGTTTTTTGGGTTCACGCTTGCTTGTAAAGGCCTCAGCATTTTGCGCCTTATACATGAATAAAGACGGGGTTTGGTGTGTGTGTATATATATATATATATATATATATATATATATATATATATATATATTTATATATATATATATATATATATATATATATATATATATTGTTTTTTTTGTGCCTTATACATGAATAAAGACGGGGTACCAATGCCCAAAATCTTGGTGACCGTGGTTGCAAAGCTTGCTGACTTTGGAGGCTTGACGGAGAGTTTCCCTGATCAGCTGGTCGACCGAGTATTGGTGCCCCTCGTATATGGCATTGTTCCTATTCTTCTATATAACCCACATGATGGCGGCTGCAACGATCTGATGGCCGTCGGAGGTATTAGCCCAGTGGGCCAATTGAAGCCCCCGTCAATGATGGATTGACTGCATTTTTGGGATAGGGAGGCCCACCTTGCTTTCTAAGTCTCTGTGGCGAAGAATGTGGCCTATTGTTTCTGGCTGCTTCTCCTTGTAATAACGACATGTCGATAACAGACTAAAGCCGATGATGTTGAGGTTGTCGTCTGTGGGTAGTTTTCGACGAAAGGCTCTCCAAATAAGGAATGACCATTTCTTGGGGATGCAGGTGTGCCAGAGGAGACCCAAAGTTGGGAAGAGAAAGCCCGTGCTGTGGACGAGGCTTCTGGCGGTGGTTGCCGTAAAAGCGCCGTTAGCTGTGGGTGACCAATACAGTCTGTCTGGCTCGTCCGAGATTTGCAAACTTCTAAGAAAATCAGCCTCCACTCCAATCCAGTCTCGTACCTTATTCCAGTTCCAGTCTCCGTTGCTATCCTAGATCTCCCTAATCTTGTTATTGCCAGAAGCAATAGGTGGGCGAGGAAGAAGATTGTCTCCAGCCCATCGTTCGCAGAATAGATGAGATTCGCCAGATTCCAACTGCAGACGAATAATTGGTTTGGCAAGGTGGCGGCCGTGCAAGATCCAACACCAAGCCGCAGATGATCAGCAGTTCGAGATTGCGTTGGACGGGTGGATATGTTTAAACTATCTGGCTTTTATACAGCAATTCTACTAGTTCCTACCGGTATGGAGCTTCCACCACAACTTCATCGAGAAGGCGTCGACAATGTGTGACATCCGATCAAGGCCTAGGCCTCCCTCGACTGTAGGCTTGGCCATAGTATCCCAGCTGGCCCAATGGTGCTTGTTCTTTCCTTGGCTATGGCTCCAGAAGAAGTCAAAGAAGAGGTGTTCGATGGTAGTAAGCACCTTCTTGGGGGGAGCAAGCCGCAAGGGTATATATGGGGATGGATGAGAGAACATGTTTAATCAAGATTATTTTGCCTTCTGGTGACAGCATAACGTTGTGCCACCCTTCGAGCATCCTTCTGATTTTACTCACCAGTCCCTCGAAGATGCCAGTGTTCGATTTGTCGTACACCAGCGAGCAGCCGAGGTAGGTAAAAGGCGGATACGAGACTGCAAATAATGTGATATTGGTGAGGGTGGCAGTATGATATCGATTGGACTTGTGGTAGACGTAGATCATGTTTTTATTGGGATTGACGCATTGGCCAGAGCACGCCTTGTATCTAAGTAGCGTGTTATGGATCACTTCTACGGAACCTGTGTCCCCGGAAGTGAAGATGAGGATGCCGTCAGCATACGCAAGGTGGGTGATGATCGAGCAGCCACTGGCGGAGTGAAAATGGTGGAAGTTCAGGGTGGTCGCCATCTTATTCAGGTTTCTGCTTAGGGCTTCCGTGCCGATGATAAAAATGGTGGACGATAAGGGATCGTCTTGTCTGACACCGCGGCTGGCTTTAAAAAAACCTTCAGCTTGACCGTTGATAACCATGGAGAACCACAAATTACTGGTCGATCTCCAGACAATGTTTGTCCAGGTTTCCGAGAAACCGAAGGCTCTGAAGACCCAAATTATGAATTGTCAGTCGAGTCGGTCGTAAGCCTTTTTCATGTCTAATTTAATAGCAATTTTTCCTCCTCTGGCTGGAAGCTTCATGCACGTGACCATTTCATGGGCAAGCATGATGATGTCCTGGATGTTCCTGTCTCGAACAAAACTGCTTTGCTCTTCTAAAATAATTCTGGGGAGGAGATCCGCCATCCGTGTGGCGATAATCTTGGAGATAATTTTATTGGTGAAAGTGCAAAGGCTGATCGGGCAGAAGTCTCTGAAAGTTTTTGGGTTCTTCTATTTTGGAATAAGGATCAAGTTAGCACATGAAATAGATCTAGGGTACCTGGTGCCTGGAAAGAAGGCAATTGTGGCCTCGTAGATGTCGGACTTGATGATGTCCCAGCATGTGCAGAAAAACACACCCGTGAACCCGTCTGGTCCGGGGGCGCTATGTTCGTAAAGAGCCCAGACCGTATCTTTAACCTCTTGCTCGGAGGGAGGGGCTTCAAGCCTCATGTTGTCTCTATCCTCGATGAGATACGGGATCTCCACGAGCAATTTTGAATCTTTGATGATGGTTTCTTTGGTGAATAGCTGGGAGTAGAAGCTGGTAGCCGCCAATTGGATGCTCGATTGGTCCTTTAGGACATATCCATTATCATCAGTAATTTGGTGCAGATTGAGTTTCTGCCTGCGGCTTTTGACGCGGGAGTGGGAGAAGCTGGTGTTTTTGTCACCCTCACTGTCCCAGGTAAGTCTGGCTTTCTGCTTCTAGAATTCAGTTTTGATATGCAGGCAAAATTTAAGAAGGGCTCTGGTAATGTTTAAAGATGTTCTGGCTTCCAGAGATCAGTTGATCGCGAAGAAAGCTTTCGCTCTAGTCACATCAACTTTCGCTTCTCTGGCCGCATGGAAAATGTCCCCGAACGCTTGTTTGCTCCAAGCTGTCAGAGCTTTCCGTGTTACCTTTTATTTGTCGGCCACTCGGATGAGGGGATCATGGGAATCCGCACTGCTCCAAGCCATCCTGACGATGTTCCTGAATTTGGGATGTTGGCTCCAAAAGTTTATAAATCGAAAGTTCTTCTTCTTTTGGTTGGATATTTTGCTGATTTCGATGAGGAGGGACGAGTGGTCTGATTCGGTGGAATTCAGGTGTGAAAGGATGGAGTTGATATTCAGATCTTTCCACTGAGTGTAGACCAGGGCACGATAAAGATGGAAGTATTGCCTTTGGGAGCCTTCTTGCATATTGCACCAGGTGAAAGAGCTTCCATTGAACTGTAGGAAAGACAAGTTGGCGTTGAAGATGAAGGTGTTGAAGTCGTGCATAGGCGACGGCAGGGGGGGCGGGGGGGTGGGGGCGGCCGCCAGATTTTTCCTCGCTGCAAGTAATGGCATTGAAGTTATCGACGCAAATCCAGGGCAAGTTGGTGGGGTTGATCTGGAGCAGGTCATTCCAGAGGGTTCTGCGTTCGGAGATATCGCAGCTCCTATGGACAACAAACAAAAGCGAGCGGGTCCTGAGCGTGGGGTGTTCCATCTAGCAAGTGAGAGCCTGGTTGGAGTCATGGGTCGCTTCCAGCTTCACATCGTTGGAGAAGAGGATCCAGATATTGTGGCAGCTGGCAATGGCCTTTTGGAATCCGAGGTGAAGCTGAATGGACTTCAATTTATTAGCGAGGATTTTTGGTTCGATGACCACCAAGATGTCAATTTTGTGGGTTTTCTTGAGACCGAGCAGCCTTCTCAAGGTTGGTTTGGTAGCAAGGCCTCGAACATTCCAAGACAGGATGTTAAGCATGGAGGTTACTGTTTTAGAGGAGTTTGTTGAGTTTCGTGACCGACCTGGTGGTCCGGGCAGCGATCTCCTTGAAGGCTCCTTTGTTTTACGTTTTGGGCTGTGATGAAGGCTTTTCGCCTTCTTCGATAGTCGTGATTGTCTCCTCTGTAGTGGGTCTCGCCTGCTGTGTCAATCGAAACTCCCAGGGTGTTGTCGGTGGCAAAAATCCCAACATCGAGGGCCTGTTGAGCTCTGTCAACCGATGCTTAGCCCAGGTTGGTTAAGGAGTCCGCTCGGATGTTGCCATCTGAAGTGGGTGGGGTGGGGGTGGCGAGCGCGCTAGCATCTGGTTCATGGTGTTCTGGTGGAGGTGTGATCAAGGCTGCTATTGTCTCTGCTGGGTTTCCTGCATACCCTCTGTCAGAGTCGTCACTGCTGTCGTCGGGGGATGAGGGTTCTGGGGCTTGGAGATCTTCTTCCTGAATCAATACGAGGTTGTCGAATCTGTTACTGAGGGTGATGGTTGCGAGATTCGGATGGGCCACGGGTTGGCCTTGTGGGGGCTGCTCCTGAGCTTTCGGTTGGTCGGGATAGTTTCTGAATCTGGTGTGGGTATTGGGAAGGAGAGTAAGAGAGATTGGTGGGACTTGCTGGGAGCTTTGTTGAGGGTCGCCTTTCGGGGGTTTTTTCTTTTGAGCTCAGGATGTACGTGGAAGTAGTACTCAGAGGAGTGTCCACGTAAACGACAATGTTTGCAATAGATGATATTGTTGTCATAAATGATTCGTTGTGTGTGAATCTTGTTGTCGAGAGCGATTTGGATGTGGTCGGGCAGGTCCTTCGAGATGTCAAGTTCTATACAAATTTTAGCAAAGTTTCCCTTAGAGAGGTTGTGAGTTTCTTCTGCTACTGCCATGAATGTTCGAAAGGAGTTGGCTATCCTTTTCAATGCCGTGGGTGCGAAGCAGATTAAGGGAAGGTTTGGGAAGGTGACCCATGCTGAGATGATCGTCGAGTCTTCTTTAATGTTGAAGTTCGGGGACCATTTAACAATTTTCATGATATGGGCGTCTATCTTGCTGGTGCCTTTGGCTTAGACGGAAGTGTAGTCGCTATCTGAGGAAAGGTGGAGGAGAAGGTGCTTGGCGTCCATGGGAGCAACTTGGTACATGGATGTGAGGCACCAGCTGGCGATAACTTCCTGAACTTTGGACAGCTTGGGGCACCCGCCAGAAAATTTAAGAACCAAGGTAAATGGGAACGAGGTAGCTAGGCTCGAGATATCTGAAGAGAAGAAAGGCACCACGATAGGCGCATCGATTAACGCACAAAATCGATCTCTGGGAGCTCTATTGTAGGAAAATAATGGAGGATCATGGAGGAGCCAATCGCCGCACGGAGGGCATACAGGACAACCGCCGCATGGGAGGCATAAGCTTCGACGGAGGTGGCTGCATACGTCGCAGCAGGGGGGCATGCGGACGGAAGAGCCTCACGAAAGGGAGTAGGGTCTGCCACGAGGGTCGAGTAGGCGACATGCAGACCAAATACAGCAGAGGGAACCTCGAGGCTGGAAGGGTGGGTCGCTTGGGCCTCAGAGGAGGGGCCACAAAAGCCACAGAGGAGGGGGCCGCATAAGCTTCTGATGAGGGGGGACATGCAGAGGAGGGGGCCGCACAAGACCATGATGAAGGAAAGAGGATACATGCAGATGGGAGACCGACGCAGCAGAGTGAGCCTCAAGGCTGGAGGGATGGGTCGCATGGGCCCCAGAGGAGGGGGCCACAAAACCCACAAAGGAGGGGGTTGTATAAGCCCCTGATGAAGGGGGCATGCAGAAGAGGGGGCCGCATAAGCCCCAGATGAAGGGGCATGCAGAGGAGGGGGCCGCATGAACCCCTGATGAGGGGATACCTGCGGCCGCAAGTGCCTCGGCCGAGGGGGTCGCATATGCCCCAGAAGGGGGGATACATGCGGACAGAAGAGCCACACAAGAGGGAGTGGGGTCCGCCACGTCGGAAAGGAGAGAGGCATGCAGACTAACCACAGCTGAGGGAGCCTCGAGGCGGGAGGGATGTGTCACGAAATGGGTCGCATGGACCTCATAGGAGGGGGCCACAAAAGCTGTAGAGGAGGCCGCATAAGCTCCTGAATAGGAAAGACATGCAGACACAAGAGGACCACAAGAGGGGGCCGCATAGGAGTCAGCGGCTCCAAAAGTTGCGATAGAAGTGGGTGGAGGTGGGGGTCCAACTACGTGGACGAGCAGCCTGCACCTGCCACGAGGGGGCAGATGCATGCGCTCTTGAGACCCGCAAAGCAGTGGGGCGCCCTATTCAAGAAGATGACTGGGCCATTAGAAATTCGAACATGGAGAAAAGGAGGGTGGGGCAGCCTGCCCTGGATCCCAGGCAGTCAGGTGGGGTCCGGGCACGCCACCACGGTATCCGGCAACCGGAAGGGAGGGGAACGGGGAAGGGTGGGCGAACAAGAAAGCCGAGTGGGGGAACGCGGAGGATGGGAGAGGGGGAGGGGGAAGGAAGCGGAGGGGTGGGGGAGGTGCGGCGGCGGTGACGCCGAGAACCCGATGATGGGGGGTGACAACTGGGGGCGGAAGGGGGCGCGAGGGGGGGTGGTAGAGGATGGGGGGAGGAAGGGAGAGGGGGAGCTGGCCCACCAGAGCCAAGCAATTAGCCGGCCAGGGAGGCACCATCAGGACGCGGCGGAGAGAGGAGGGGCACCGAGGGGAGAGGCCAGACGTGGAGGAGGAGGGAATCCCTAGGGTCCCCCCGGGGGAAAGAGCGGCTTGGGAGGGGAAGCATCTTTTTATATTATATATATATATATATATATATATATATATATATATATATATATATATATATATATATATATTAGGCAAATAGCGCGGTGCTCTGCTGGTGTGATCGCCCGCCCGCCCTAGCCGTGCCTCCTCCTCCCACCTCCTCCGGTCTGGCAGCGGCCAGGCCGGAGTCATCATCCGCTCGATCTAGTCGGACGCCGATGCCTTCCCCTCTGCTTGATTTCCCCCATGGCGATTCCCCTTCCAAAGCCTCCGTCTTTTGCGGAGGGGATGTCGGGCTCTTCTAGTCCGGCATCGACCTTCCCTCCCCGAGTGGTTTCTTCGTACAAAGAATTCCCAGCGATTTCTTTTTCGGACGAGGCGGATCTCTCGTTTCGAACTTCATTCCAATTTGCCTTAATTGGTAAATTCTCTCATGTTCGGCCTCCCATTCAGGTCATCTGTCACGCTTTATCGGTGTGTAAATTTGCTAGTAAAATTAAAGCTAGCATGCTCGATAGCAAACATTGCTTATTCGAACATCTAATGAAGCAGATTATCTCTATTTGCGGTTGAAGGAAGTACGGTACATCTCTCGGGCTCCGATGCGGACCTTTAAATGGACTCCTTGTTTTAATACCGCTCAAGAATCATCATTCATTTCGGTGTGGGTTTCCATGCTGTAGCTTCCACATCATTTATTCCACAAGAGTACCGTTATGGGTGTCACCTCGGCGTTGGGTCATCTATTGAAGATCGACATGGCCATATCAGAGCTTTCTCGCCCAAGCCTTGCCCACATTTATGTCGAGGTGGATGCCAGCAAGGAATTGCCTTCGAAGGTGTAGAGTAATCTCCCTGAGGGGCGAAGTAGATTTCAAACAATAGATTATGAGTCGATGACTGCCTTTTGCACTCACTGTCGACACCAAGGCAATATGAGAGCAATATGTTCGACACTTTCCAAGGAAAATGACAAGGCGCTAGTTAGGGCTCCAGTGCAGACTTCGATTGGTCATCCTGTACCGCATATCCCTACATCAGGATTTGGGGAGGCTGTCGTGATTGAGGAACCAGAGTGTGATGCTACAGAGAATAATGCCCATGAAACTAGGCCTTCTGGAGAGGACCCTCTCCTAACGATTGTTATGGCTCACCAGGAGGTGGGAGAGCCCTCGCTTGACACTTTGCAGCCGCTCGTAGCCCTCTAAGCGACTTCCAGAGAGGAGGAAGGTATTGAGCTGAGAAATGTCGGTGGCCAACCAATGGAGCATCTTTCAGTCAAACCTCCGGCTCGAGAGGATGGTAGCCTTCCGGCCAGACTTGTAAATGGTTTGGTGCCTCCTGATCGGGATTCCGAAGAGCCACTGGTAGGAAACAATGATGAGGCTCGGATTGAGCCGGACCTCGATCCGGCTGTAGAAGCGACTACTCAGCATCGCCCGGTTCTGCCATTGCCGTAGCCCTGACCCAAAATTTGGAGTGGGGGTGGAACTCCAGTCCGGAGGTAGCAGGAAGGAAGGGGAAATTCGGAGACTCTCGTGGCCTCAGGAGGTCGAGGAAGAGGCCAGCAGACCGCCACCTAAGCCGCCCCAAGGGGCGAAGAAGGGGAAGCAAACTCCAAAGCCACAACCGTACAGAGTCCTCCGTTCCGTAACTGTGCAAGGCCGTGTCGACGGCCAATTATCATCCATTCCATGATTAAGTTCTTAATATAGAATGTGCGGTGGTAGCTTGTCGCACCACGATTGCTAGAATAAAGTCTCTTACCAGAATAAATCCAGTGTGTATAATTGCCCTTTTTAAACCAAAGGTACGGCATGAACAACTACTTGCTTATTAATTAAAGCTGGGTTTTCATTCCTCGCTCTCGAATGAGCGTGGTAACATATGGGTTTTTTCAAAGAATTGTGCTTTGGAGCTTCATTCCTCCTTGGATCAATCTCTTACTGTAGAAGTTGAGCTTTATTTAATTCCAGAGAAAGCCAGGTTATCTTTTGTTCATGGTCACAACACGAAAGTAGGAAGACGAGATCTCTGGGATACTCTCCTTGGGAACCATGTGGCCTCGGACGCCCTTCCTTGGGCGGTTGGAGGCGACTTCAATGTGGTTGGCCGTATTGATGAGGAGATTGAAGGCGGCCACCAGCAGCTGCCGATATCTAGAAATTTCTGAACTACCAAGTTGCAGCTAGCCTTCTTGAAGTAGCTTATACTAGAAGTCGGTTCACTTGGTTCAATGGCCGAGTTGGAGACAAGCGCATTGGTTCCAGACTGGATAGATTTTTGGTGGATCAATACTGGGCGACATTCCCTCTATCGACTTCCTGCGAGCACTTGAGTCTGGCAGAGTCTGGTTATGCGCCTATATTAATTGAAATCAAACCCCAGGTGACTTATATCTCTAAGCAATTTTGATTTCTGAATTTTGGACTAAGCATGCAGACTTTATGGACCAAGTCCGGCAGTCTTGGCAATCCATTCATCATCCAAATGGTCTGACGAGGATCGGGCTCAGATTGGCAGCTACCAGGAAGTCCCTCTCTTCATGGAGTCGCTCGACTTTTGGAGATGTTTTCCAAGCGGTCAAAGAAGTAGAGGACGCTGTTCTTAAAGCCGAAATGGAGTACGACAGCGGCTCGTCGCCCAGCTCCAGGACCTTGCTCAATGCGTCAAAAGCAACCCTCAAAAAGAGGTCCCTAATAGAAGAAGCTTTCTGGAGACAAAAGGCTCGTGTGAAGTGGGACCTTCAAGGCGATCGAAACACGTCACATTTTTATGATTGTTTCTCGAGTAGGAGGAAGCACTTATTTATTCACCAGCCGACGAGGGAGGACGGATTGGTAATCTCTGACCAGGCAAACATTCATCGGGAGGCAGAACAGTTTTTTGAGAAGCTATTCACACAAGAGCCAATCTCTGCTTCAGCTAACATTCTCCAGGAGATCCCCCGACTGGTGACGGAGCAGGATAATACCATGCTGACGGCTCTTCCTTCGACGGAGGAATTACTGACAACGGTTAAAAGCTTGGATCCCAGTAGTGCGACGGGGCCTAATGGGTTCATAAGGTGCTTCTTTGCTCATTACTGGGAGATTGTGGCAGACGATATGCTGGAGGCTACTACGCTATTCATTCAAGGATTCAGTCTTCCACTTACCATTACAAGCACCCAGCTCGGTCTCATTCCTAAGGTAGCTCATCCTACCAAACTTTTTAAATTCAGACCAATCAGTTTATGTACTTTCGTGAATAAAATTATCTCGAAGGTAATTGCCTCTCGGTTATCCATCATCCTTCCCCGGATCATCTCGCCAGAGCGGAGCGGATTTATTAAGGGGAGAGAAATCATAGATAATATCATCATAGCCTAGGAGATCATTCATCACATGAAGCATAAAAACCCGGGGGCGGGTGGCAATGCAGCCATTGAACTAGACATCACAAAGGCGAATGACAGAGTGATTGGACTTTTCTACTCTGGGTCCTTCGTCAATTCGGCTTTGGTAATGTGTGGGTCGATATGATTAATCGACTTATCAATAATGTCTGGTTTTCTGTTCTCCACAATGGTCAACCCGCAGGCTTTTTTCATGCTACGTGGGGAGTGAGGCAGGGTGATCCTCTCTCCGACGTTATTTATTATCATGGTAGAGGCGCTCTCGAGGAGTTTGATCGATTTAGGCTCCATGCCAACTCAGAAAAATTATTATGCTCCGAACGGTTGTTCGAGGGTCACCCACCTTAGCTATGCTAATGAGGTACTGATCTTTGCAGCGGGCGAGAAACGTTTACTCTGTAGGCTGAGGCAGACGGTTCACCAATATGAGAAGGCTTCAGGTCAACGCATCAATTATGGCAAATTTGCCATGTTTGTAGCGGTAGCCTCCCTTCCCGAAAATTTTTGAAAATATTTTTGATTTAAATGGTAATTTTTAGAATTTTACAAATGATTATTTAGGTAATTATTACGGTAGATGATTTTAATCATGGTTGAGAATTGGAGTACAAGACAGCTAGGAATTATGGTACGGATAGTGCAATGGCGTGCTTTGACTAGTGTTTAGCCATGGTAGGGGAATGCAAAGCTATAGGAGTGTCCCAACTAGGAAAACCAGACCAAGTTACGACTTGACCGTACCGAAGATTTTATTTATTTATTAAATATATTATTTGACGTTTAGGAGACCCGGTTGTACAAAACTAGTCAAACTGGACCCGAACTGAGTCCAGGCCCATGTAGACATGTAGTGGGATCAAGTACGGCCTTGTAGACATGTTTGGTAAGTGCAAGTATTTTGTATATATTTTTGAATTGGCAATTATTTTCTAAGAATATTTGTTATAGGTAGATTATAGGTATTATTATTAAATAGTATTTACAAAATTCGTATGATCTTCTGGAGCCAGATAAGTAGTGTGCATGATATATCCATTAGAAACGACTTTTGGACTATATTTAATTATTAGGATTTTACTATCATTAATATTATTTTGTGGTTATTAAGTGATAATGACTTATATTTATTAAATCGTTTATTGTATAAATGATACGTATAAATATGATATTTGTGAGTATGTATATATAACCATATATTGTATACGTGTGTAGGTGTATATAAATATATATTGTAAGTGTGTGCATATGTATCTATATATAAATATACATATGAATATATATAAGTATGTACGTATAAATATATGAATATATATATATATATATATATATATATATATATATATATATATATATATATATATATATATATATATATATATATATATATATATATATATATATTTTATATATATATATATATATAAATATATTTTATATATATATATATATATATAATATTTTATATATATATATATATTTTATATATATATATATATATATATATATATATAAAAAAAAAAATATTTTATATATATATATATATATATATATATATATATATATATATATATATTTATATATATATATATATATATATATACATATATAAATATAAAAAAAAAAAATATATATATATATATATATATATATATATATATATATATATATATATATATATATATATATATATATATATATACGGATGTGTATATATGTATAAAATATATATTATATATATATTGATATATATATATATAGATGTGACTGTATATATAAAATATAATATGAATATGTGTGTATATATATACATGTATAATTGCATATAGATATTTATATATATATATATAAAATATATATATATATATATATATATATATATATATATACATACGAATAAATAGAAAAAGAAAAAAAGGAAAGAAATAATAAACCAGCCCTGGGCCCAGCCCATAGGCCGAACCCGACTTCCCTTAAGTTACTAGCATTTGCTAGTAACAGAACAAACCACAGCTCTTCCCAGTGGCAAAAACCCGCACCTTGAGCTCTCGGCCTAGCCCGAGAAGCAGTCCTGCCTATGATATATAAACACGTACAGTATATACTTTGGAGAGATCGACAGAACGATGCAAACCTAAACCCTAACTACGACCCCTGGCCTCAAGCGCGGCCGGACCACCACCGTACAGGGCCACGCTCGCGCGGAGAACGGCCAGAAACTGCAGGCGCACGCGACTGATCCGAAACAGCAACAGCAGCCATGGCAGTTCTGCTCCACTTTACGAGGCGCGTTCTCTCTCCATGATCGATGTTTTCGGATACAAACTGCTCTGGTATGATCACAACCCTACCCACTTTGTTAACCTTTAGATCGATTAGATTAGATCGCATCATGTGCGTAGGAATCGGAACCCGAAGATCGACGAAAAACTGTCGAAACAGGATAGAATTCATGTTCCTGGACCCCATCTTGGAAGGCCAAAACTGGTCGAACCATTGAGCAATCAAGGAAACTAATTAAAGGAATTCCTAGACAACCTATAGGGCTTCGAACCCATTCTTGTAGAATCGGATTTCGTCGACTCTGCGTCGAGAAATCAAGTCCCGAAGTTTGCCGAAAACCTGTTTAAAAATATTGAAAAATTCATCCACACGACGTGCGTCCCGCCATTCCGGACGACGTGGTCATGAACCGAAGGCATTGAAAGCTGCATAACGACTTCGTGGTCGTGTGGGCTTTGACAGAATTCAAATTGGTCGCGTGTGCGCGACGAATTTGATGCGTATTCGTCAAAATTCACCGTATCATGCACTTTGCAAATTTCTCAATTACTTTGTGCATGCTCGTCAGATCGAGACGAAACTTGCGCCAGCAGGACCGTATCGTTTTTTTGGTCCTGTATGCCAAGTTTGGTACGATTCTGAGACAATTGATAAAATCGTCGTATCGCGGGCCCCACGGTTCCACTCAACGGGCGATTTTGTGCACGGCCCGCCGGAATCCAACTCTAGACATACGGTTGGGTTTGTATCAGAAAATTAGATCCGTAGATATGTAGTTTGACGACTTTAGAGACCATTGACTCTGGCACGCTTTTCGGTGCAAAGCGGGTCCAACGGCGGACATCATTTTTGCCCAAATTATCGTTTTGCCCCTGTGTCCAGAATTGGACTTAAGGGCAAGCAATCCTAGCTAATTTGACTATTCTGAAAATATTGGTAATGTTTGTTTCAGCTTTCAGAGACAGTTGTGATGACTTGGACGTTATTCGTACCAGTTGACGGTATTTATAGGTTCTTCGCGCTGCCACCAGGCAAGTATACCTTGCCTCCCTCTACAGTTTGTTTACATGTATATTTCTATTAGTATATAGTTTTACTAGTTGGTTATTACTTGTGATTTGTATATCGTACATGCTAGTATAGTTATAGTCCTTGTACATGGTTAGCCTTGTTAGTTCATATTGGATTGCTTCTCTCGTGTATCATGATTGGGTCGTATCGTGTCTTTACCTGTGTCTTGACTGAGTCGTGTCTGCAAGTATATGTGAGTGAACTGTTATTCCTTATTTTTCCCACAACCTGCGAGTCCACACACGTGGCGAGGGTTGCCTTTGCACCTGCGAGTCCACAATCGATCGGGGCGAGGGTGATTTGTCTTGAAACAACCTGCGAGTCCACAATCGGGACGAGGTTGTCCTTTGTACCTACGAGTCCACAATTGGGGCGAGGGTGACTTGTCATGAAACTGACCTGCGAATCCATAATCGGGGCGAGGGTTGGTTATCCATTGATCTATCGGCAGTTCATTTATGCATACTTGATTCCGTATCCGAGTTCATAGTTACCTGTCAGTAGCCACTTGTCAGTCTCCTGTCTAGTTCCTGTTTATACCATGTCTATATTATTGCATGATTAAACTGTTAGATAGGCATGTTTTATGTATCTTGCTAGTCCTCTGAGGACCTAATGATCTCTTCAGGTTTAGCGACTGCATGGAGTTAGTTAGCAGAGCAGGATGGTAGAGAATTGCGATCTATGATACAGGTATATGCTTATGATATTTTTATTATCTTTTCGTGCTTTTACTCCATATCATGATATACTCTGCTTATTTATAGACTCATATTATTCTTGGAGTCTAATCGAACAATATGCTAATGGGCTGCAGACCATGACCCATAATTGTTCATTCTTGTTTTATTTAATTCTTGTGGATTGAGATATAGTTTAGACTAGACATGATACCCATGACCTTGACAGCTTATATGTACTCGAGTCGGGCTGGAGTCCGCTCGATACGTAGCTGGCTTGCTCACGAGCTCGTGTCCGAAAAACGGGTGTGGGTCGTGACAAGTTTTTGTGGTGGCCCATGCAGGTCAGAGCATATCGTATCGGTTACGTAACTGTACTGATACGAGCCTGCGACCTTGACTAGACCTTAGAAATCTCAATCCACTCTGCCTTGAAAATTCTCCTAGAAATTCTCTACGCCCTTGAAAACTCCATATTTGCTCTCGATTATACTTCCTTTCCTTTCATACCATTGATTCTCGTTCCTTCCTATTTCGGGGTGACGAATAATCTTGCTGTCTAGAATTCGTCATAAATTCTTAAGTTATAGTATAATATTGCTTGATTATTGAATAATTTGTTGTTTGTAGATATGAGAGATTATATGTATCATATGTCCTAGATATCTTGGTAGAATTATTAGTCACTGGTTAGAAGATTATAAGATTTTAGTGACATGTGTTCCAAGGGAGTAGTGTGACCTAAGGTGGATAGAAGTCCTTGAGATTTCGCAAAAAAAAAACCAAATGACTAGAGAAGGCCATAAAATATTCTTGAGAAATTTTGTTTGAGGAGATTAAGGTAATTGTAGACTTTGATTTTAAGACATAGTCATGAATTAGAATTTCGAGGACGAAATTATTTTTAAGGTGGGTAGATTTATAGCCTCCCTTCCCGAAAATTTTTGAAAATATTTTTTTGATTTAAATGGTAATTTTTAGAATTTTATTAATGATTATTTAGGTAATTATTACGGTAGATGATTTTAATCATGGTTGAGAATTGGAGTACAAGACAGCTAGGAATTATGGCACGGATAGTGCAGTGGCGTGCTTTGACTAGTGTTTAGCCATGGTAGGGGAATGCAAAGCTATAGGAGTGTCCCAACTAGGAAAACCAGACCAAGTTACGACTTGACCGTACCGAAGATTTTATTTATTTATTAAATATATTATTTGAAGTTTAGGAGACCCGGTTCTACAAAACTAGTCAAACTAGACCCGAACTAAGTCCAGGCCCATGTACACATGTAGTGGGATCAAGTACGGCCTTGTAGACATGTTTGGTAAGTGCAAGTATTTTGTATATATTTTTGAATTGGCAATTATTTTCTAAGAATATTTGTTATAGGTAGATTATAGGTATTATTATTATTAAATAGTATCTACAAAATTCGTATGATCTTCTGGAGCCAGATAAGTAGTGTGCATGATATATCCATTAGAAACGACTTTTGGACTATATTTAATTATTAGGATTTTACTATCATTAATATTATTTTGTGGTTATTAAGTGATAATGACTTATATTTATTAAATCGTTTATTGTATAAATGATACGTATAAATATGATATTTGTGAGTATGTATATATAACCATATATTGTATACGTGTGTAGGTGTATATAAATATATATTGCAAGTGTGTGCATATGTATCTATATATAAATATACATATGAATATATATAAGTATGTACGTATAAATATATAAATATATATATATATATATATATATATATATTATATATATATATATATATATATATATATATACGGATGTGTATATATGTATAAAATATATATTATATATATATATTGATATATATATATATATATATAGATGTGACTGTATATATAAAATATAAATATAAATCTGTTATAGAAAAAGAAAAAAAAGGAAAGAAATAATAAACCAGCCCTGGGCCCAGCCCATAGGCCGAACCCGACTTCCCTTAAGTTACTAGCATTTGCTAGTAACAGAACAAACCATAGCTCTTCCCAGTGGCAAAAACCCGCACCTTTAGCTCTCGGCCTTGCCCGAGAAGCAGTCCTGCCTATGATATATATACGCGTACAGTATATACTTTGGAGAGATCGACAGAACGATGCAAACCTAAACCCTAACTGCGACCGCTGGCCTCAAGTGCGGCCGGACCACCGTCGTACAGGGCCACGCTCACGCGGAGAACGGCCAGAAACAGCAGGCATGCGCGACTGAACCGAAACAACGACAGCAGCCATGGCAGTTCTGCTCCACTTTGCGAGACGCGTTCTCTCTCCATGATCGATGTTTTCGAATACAAACTACTCTGGTACGATCACAACCCTAACCACTTTGTTAACCTTTAGATCGATTAGATTAGATTGCATCATGTTCGTAGGAATCGGAACCCGAAGATCGACGAAAAACTGTCGAAACATGACATAATTCCTGTTCCTGGACCCCATCTTGGAAGGCCAAAACTGGTCGAACCATTGAGCAATCAAGGAAACTAATTAAAGGAATTCCTAGACAACCTATAGGGCTTCGAACCCATTCTTGTATAATCGGATTTCGTCGACTCTGCGTCGAGAAATCAAGTCTTTGCCGAAAGCCTGTTTAAAAATATTAAAAAATTCATCCACACGACGTGCATTCCGCCATTCCGGACAACGTGGTCGCGAACCAAAGGCATCGAAAGCTGTGTAACGGCTTCGTGGTCGTGTGGGCTTTGACGGAATTCAAATTGGTCGCGTATACGCGACGAATTTGATGCGTATCCGTCGAAATTTACCATATCGTGCACTTTGCAAATTTCTCAATTACTTTGTGCATGCTCGTCAGATCGAGACGAAACTTGTGCTAGCAGGACCGTATCGTTTTTCTGGTCCTATATGCCAAGTTTGGTCTGATTCTGAGACAGTTAATAAAATCGTCGTATCGCGAGCCCCACGGTTCCACTCAACGGACGATTTTGTGCACGGCCCGCCGGAATCAAACACTGGACATACGGTTGGGTTCGTATCGGAAAACTGGATCTGTAGACATATAGTTTGACGACTTTAGAGACCATTGACTCTGGCACGCTTTTCGGTGCAAAGCGGGTCCAACGGCGGACATCGTTTTTGCCCGAAATTACCGTTTTGCTCCTGTGTCCAGAATTGGACTTAAGGACATGCAATTCTAGCTAATTTGACTATTTTGAGAATGTTGGTAATGTTTGTTTCAGCTTTCGAAGACAGTTGTGATGACTTGGACGTTATGCGTACCAGTTGACGGTATTTATCGGTTCTTCGTGCTGCCACCAGGCAAGTATACCTTGCCTCCCTCTATAGTTTATTTACATGCATATTTCTATTAGTATATAGTTTTACTAATTGGTTATTACTTGTGATTTGTATATCGTACATGCTAGTATAGTTATAGTCCTTGTACATAGTTAGCCTTGTTAGTTCATATTGGATTGGTTCTCTCGTGTATCGTGATTGGGTCGTATCGTGTCTTTACCTGTATCTTGACTGAGTCGTGTCTGCAAGTATATGTGAGTGAACTTCTATTCCTTATTTTTTCTACAACCTGCGAGTCCACACACGGGGCGAGGGTTGCCTTTGCACCTGCGAGTCCACAATCGAGGCGAGGGTGATTTGTCTTGAAACAACCTGCGAGTCCACAATCGGGGCGAGGGTTGTCCTTTGCACCTGCCAGTCCACAATCGGGGCGAGGGTTGGTTATCCATTGATCTACCAGCAGTTCATTTATGCATACTTGATTCCGTATCCGAGTTCATAGTTACCTGTCAGTAGCCACTTGTCAGTCTCCTGTCTAGTTCCTGTTTATACCATATCTATATTATTGCATGATTAAACTGTTAGATAGGCATGTTTTATGTATCTTGTTAGTCCTCTGAGGACCTAATGATCTCTTCAGGTTTAGCGATTGCATGGAGTTAGTTAGCAGAGCAGGATGGTAGAGGATTGCGATCTATGATACAGGTATATGCTTATGATATTTTTATTATCTTCTCGTGCTTTTACTCCATATCATGATATACTCTGCTTATTTATAGACTCATATTATTCTTGGAGTCTAATCGAACAATATGCTAATGGGCTGCAGACCATGACCCATAATTGTTCATTCTTGTTTTATTAATTCTTGTGGATTGAGATATAGTTTAGACTAGACATGATACCCATGACCTCGACAGCTTATACGTACTCGAGTCGGGCTGGAGTCCGCTCGATACGTAGCTGGCTTGCTCACGAGCTCGCGTCCGAAAAGCGGGTGCGGGTCGTGACAGTAGCAGATGGATTAGAATGAACACAAATTGAAGAACTGAACAATACTTCAGGCTTCCCAGTCCTTCACCCACCTTTCCAGTACTTGGGGTGTCCTATCTCGTATGGGCAGACCAATGCCATTATGTACGTGGACTTAATTGACAAAATCAGAAAGCGTATCGGAGGGTGGCACAATCGATTGTTGTTCCCAGGTGGGAAGCTGACGCTTCTAAATTCTATTCTGACTTCCATCCCGATTTATACACTTGCTGCAAGTTGCCCTCCGTCTTCAATTTTTGGGCCAAATGGAAAGTATGTTCGGGTGTTCTTCCTGGGGCTCAAAAGATGGTATTGGAAAGAGTCGATGGCTAGCATGGGACACGGTGGACATGGAGAATGAGGAAGCGGGCCTAGGCATTCGACATTTTCAGGACGTCATGAATGCATTTGCAATGAAACTCTGGTAGAAACGGCGCCAGCAACAGGCTCTATGGACTAAATATATAAAAGCTAGTTACTTCTCCGACCATCATCCTAATGCGGTCTCATGTGCGCAGCGGGCTTCTTCTATTTGGCGATGATTTCTAAAGGGGAAGGATCTGGGGGAAGAACATATCTGCCTAACAGTCCAAAATGGGGGATCGTCGGCGCTCTATGAGCGGTGGTTACTATCGATAATCTCCTTATATAATGGTCAAGTGTCCAACATCCGGATTCAGGACCTTGCGAATGATGATGGAAGTTGTAACCATGGGCGGGTTCAGTGCTTGCTGGGTGATGATGTGGTAGCCGACCTCTAGCGATGTCATTGACGCCCATCAAAGTGATGGAACTGGAGATTCCCAGGACCCTTCCTTTGGTGTGCGTATTGATTGATAGAAAGATGAACAGATCTATACGTGTTCTAACCGTTCATAGGTAGAAACTAGGGTTCACGAATTATACCTGCGACGGAAAGAAGACAAGTAATTCCTGGCAATCTTGAGTAGACGATCCTAAGATCTTCTGCACGTATTCCTTCCTCGAGTTGGACGTCGTGTGGGCGACGATCTCCCAACCTTTTCTTCTCCTTGGCAGCCCTCTCTTTCTCTCCTTACGTGAATCACGAATTTAGAGAAAATTTCAGATTTATGATCAGTAATCTGGCAGCCAGAGAATAGAGGATATATATAGGCTACGGCAGGGACCATGAGAAGAAATTAGGGTTAGGCCTCCTAACGGATCTGGATATCTCGTGTTCAGCCCGAACACACAATCCAGGCCCATTAACAAAAGCTTGGTCCACTAATGAGCTATTGTTGCACTACCTCCCTAATCCCAAATTATGTTTGTGGGCTCCTTTTATTATATGCTCGTTTGGCTCCCCATGTTAAGATATCGTATGTCCGTCGATCAAATTAAGTTACTGACAACTATATTGATTCGACATCTTTTATCCTTAAGTAGTACCCCTCAACTTTATTTGTCATGTCAGATTTAATCCACCTGCAGGGTTTACATGACAATCCTTATGAGCTCCTTAAGAGGACATCATCAACCCGATGTATCGGGACATGGATTCTATTTATCATCAACAACCCATCATATATACAATGTTATTACCCAATTCATAGAGGTTGTTGATCCATAATGAATCTCACTCTTTTATGAGTCAAAGTAATGCACACTGCATATACATGTCCATTATTATATCTGGATTATGAGCACAAGCATCCATAATAACAGAGCCGTTTGTTCTCTTATGTAGTCAGTACAAAGAGAACAACCTCAAGTGGTCCTGTTCAATACACACAAAGTGTACTAGTGTAAACCTATAGTCAAGATAGACTAATACCAGATTACACTACAACCTTTCCAATAGATTTTTCAAGTCCATCTAGGTTGTGAACTATTTATATACTCCATAGAAAACTGATAATATAATCTTCTGTGTGACACCACACACCATATTATCTATAATATAGAATATCAGACATTTGTATTAACACTTGCAATAAATACAATATGCAAACATTTGCCTATATGATTTTCATTCAAAATATAATGAAATAAGGTTACTACAAAAGTGATCCTTTTAGTATATATAACCCTAATAATCTCCCACTTATACTCAAAGCATTGCATTTCAGTATACTGTTACAAATCTTTCACTTATACTTAAAGCCATGCTGCTACACATCTGACTCCCATTCCCTCAACATGACTGTCAAAAGCCTTAGCTGGTAAGCTCTTTGTAAAGGGATCAGCTAGGTTGTCGGCTGATGTTATCTTGATCACAGTAACTATTTCTTTCTTTACGAAATCTCGTATCAGGTGGTACTTGCGCTCAATGTGTTTGCCTGTCTTATGGGCTCGTGGTTCCTTCGAGTTTGCAACTGCACCACTATTATCACAATAAAGTATAATAGACTTAGGCAAACTAGGTACCACATCCAAGTCCAACAGAAAGTTTCTGTGCCAAACTGCTTCTTTGGCTGCCTCAGAGGCTGCCACATACTCGCCTTTCATGGTGGAATCAGCAATACATTTTTGCTTGATACTCCTCCACACAATGGCTCCACCTCCCAAAGTAAACACATAACCTGAGGTAGATTTCCTGGAATCCATATATGACTGAAAATCTAAGTCTGTATACCCCAAGGGAACTAAACTATCTGCCTGGTAAACTAGCATATACTCTTTAGTCCTTTTCAGGTACTTCAAATATGCTTTACGGCAGTCCAGTGCTCTTGTCCTGGGTTAGACTGATATCTGCTGACCATGCCTACGGTAAAGCAGATGTCTGGTCTCGTACATAGCATTGCATATATTAAGCTTCCTACTGCTGAAGCATAAGGAACTACCTTCATATTCTCTATCTCTTTAGGTGTCCTCGAATACTGCTCCTTTGATAGAGCAATTCCATGTCTAAAAGGTAAGAAACCTTTCTTAGAATTTTGCATACTAAAACGAGTTAGTACAGTATCGATATAGGAAGCTTGGGATAAGCCCAACATCCTTTTCTTGTGATCTCGTAGAACTTTGATCCCAAGGATGTGACCTACTTCTCCCAAGTCCTTCATATCAAACTGTTTGGATAACCATACCCTTACATCAGATAATACCTTCATATTGTTTCCAATGAGCAAGATGTCATCCACATAAAGTACTAGGAACACCACCACGTTTTTGTCACACTTTTTGTATACACATGATTCATCCTGACATTGATCAAATCCATAGGATTTTATCACCTGATCAAAACATATGTTCCAAGATCTGGAAGCTTACTTAAGTCCATAAATGGACTTCTTGAGCTTACAAACAAGATGCTCCTGGCCCTTTTCAATGAACCCGTCTGGTTGCTTCATATAGATGTCTTCCTCAAGACTTCCATTAAGGAAAGCTGTCTTGACATCCATTTGCCAAATCTCATAATCGAGATGAGCTGCAATAGATAAAATAATCCGAATAGACTTAAGCATGGCTACAGGAGAAAAGGTTTCCTCATAATCGATACCCTCTCTTTGAGTAAAACCTTTTGCTACAAGCCGAGCTTTAAAGGTTTCAACCTTACCGTCTGATCCTCTTTTTTTCTTATAGACCCACTTGCATCCAATGGCTTTTACACCAACGGGTGGTTCTACAAGTTCCCAGACCTGATTAGAATCCATAGATTCTATTTCAGATACCATTGCTTTTTGCCAAGACTTTGCATCTTTATCTTGGAGTGCTTCATTATAGGTACAGGGATCATAATCTTGTTCCTCAGGGACGAAGTCTGACGACTCTCCCAAGAATATATATCTATCAGGTTGTATCATAACCCTCCCACTACGACGAGACACTATCGGTTGTGGTGTAACATTTGTGACACGTAGTACAGTTATTTGTGGTTCATCCTCTTGTATTGTTGGTACTGAAGTACTTGGTGTCTCACGTCTCAGTTCTTCTAGAACAACTCTACTTGTGGGTTTATGGTTCATCACATAGTCTTCCTCTAAGAATCGGGCATTAGTGCTAACAATGACCTTCTGATCCTTAGGACTATAAAATAAACCTCCTTTCGTTCCTCTTGGATAGCCTACAAACAAGCATACTTCTGTACGAGATTCCAACTTATCTGCTTTTCCATTCAGTACATGTGCTGGACTACCCCAAATGCGAACATGTTTCAGACTAGGCTTACGCCCAATCCACAGCTCTGTGGGAGTAAGAGGTACTGACTTAGAAGGAACCAAGTTCAAAATATAAGCTAAAGTCTCTAAGGCATATCCCCAAAACGAATCTGGCAAATCTGAATAACTCATCATTGATCTAACCATCTCCATAAGAGTTCTATTCCTTCTTTCGGCTACACCATTCTGTTGGGGCATTCTAGGTGCAGTCAATTAGGATGCAATCTCAGCCTCTGATAAATAATCCCTAAACTCTCCAAAGTGGTACTCGCCACCACGATCTGATCATAATGACTTGATACATTTTTCATGACGTTTCTCCGTTTCAGCCTTGTACTCTTTGAATTTCTCAAAGCACTCAGACTTACGGCGCATCAAATAAATGTATACATACCTTGAATAATCGTCAATAAATGTGACAAAATATTCAAAGCCACCTCTAGCTTGGATAGTCATGGGTCCACACAAATCAGAATGAACCAATTCCAACACATCTTTGGCCCTATACCCCTTTGCTGTAAAAGGCCTTTTGGTCATTTTACCTTTCAAGCAGGATTCACAGACTGGTAGTGCCTCTACTTCCAATGAACTCAAAGGTCCATATTCAACCAGTCTTTGAATTCTTCTTAGGTTAATATGCCCCAATCACAAGTGCCAAAGATATGTTTGGTTCATACAAGAAGGTTCTTTTCACTTATTTAAGTTAGATGACATATTATTCATTTCCATAAGTTGCATTGTGGGCAAAATAGGATTAATGACATACAAATTATCAACCAATGTACTAGAACAGATAAAATGTTTATTCTTTCTAATAACAATATTGTCATTAAAATAAACTGAATATTCATCCTTAACTAACATCGAACAGAAACTAAATTCCTTCTAAGTGAAGGTGCATAAAGACAATCTCTCAATGTCAAAGACTTATTTCTACCAAAAGATAAAGTAATATCTCATAATGCAACGACCGATACTTTTGTAGCATCACCCATGAACAAGCATATCTCTCCATCACTGAGCCGTCTGGTTTCCTGGAACCCCTGCAATGTATTACAGACATGATTAATGGCTCCTGTATCTACACACCAGGTGTCGGTAGATAACACCGCTAAACATGTTTCAACTACTAGTAAATAAGATATACCTTCTTTGTTCCCTGTTTGAGAAGTGGACAATCAGTCTTCCAATGTCCTGACCCTTTGTACTTGAAACATTTGTCTTTCGGCTTTTTTTACCGCGCCTTGAGGTCCCATGCCCTTCTTTGCTGAGTTTGCTTGTTTCTGAATGTTATTCTTCTTCTTACCGTCTTTTGGCTTAGAAGTAGAAGCCTTTTCAGAAACAAAAACATGACCACTCTGCCTAAAGAGAGATTCAGCATCCTGTAGCTCTTTGCAAGTTCTGCCAAACTATACAATCTTTTGTTCATGTTATAATTAAGGCAAAAATTGTCAAAACTTTTAGGCAGAGTCCGAGAATGATATCGACCTGGGATTCCCCATCGATTTCAGCTCCAAGGATCTCCATCTCATTCAGATGACCCATCATCTTGAGAACATGATCCCTTACTGGTGTACCCTCAGCCATTTTTGTATTCATCAAACATTTCATAGCAAACTGTCTAGCTGCTCTACTCTGATGTCCGAAGAGTTTCTTGAGGTTATACATCATGTCATAAGCTGTGGCCATGGTCTGATGCTGTTGTTGCAGTACATTTGACATAGATGCCAGAATGTAACACCGCGCCATCTCATCTGCCTTTTTCTACTTCTTATAAGCCTCTTTGACCTCTTCATCAGAGTTAGCATCAGGCTTAGGTGGGCATTCCTCAACAAGTATATATTTGTACTCCTCAGCAGTCAGAACAATGTCCAAATTACGTTTCCAGTCAATATAATTAGGTCCAGTAAGTTTGTTTTCTTTAAGAATCACCATAAGTGGACTGAAAGAACCCATTTTTGAAATCCTGAGAATCACATAAAATATGTAGGGCAAAAAAACTTTTTGAATTAACTAAATATTGATTCCCTCAAAACAATAATAAGAAACTTACCAACACCTTGAACACCATGAATTTTGCATGCCACGATAGTGTGGACGTAAACAAATTCAACTTTGTTCAAGTAGATTTTTCTTATTAATTTACTATCATGTCAACATAACTTTATGACAAATAAAATTAATATGCTGGTCTTGCTCTGGTCATACAAATAATAGCAGTGACTCCGATGGGGAGGATACCATTATTTGTATCTAAGTGTATACCATTACTTAATACTAAGTCCATTACCTTGTAATGAGTTCCTTCAGATGGAGAAGTGAACACATACTAGGTAACTTTCTACAATTATCCCTAAGGAAGTTTGTACTGGTGATCCATAATTATACTCATCAGATATGGAGGAAAGCACTAAAGCCAACACGCAAGTATAATTATATCACCTACAAACCAGTAATGGAGACCATAGGATTTATATTAAATAAAAATCCTCTCCCACTTAGTTATTTAACAATGAGGATTTTTCTACTAGTTGATATTATGTCCATGTTGTCCATTATTAATGTAGGCTTGGTTTTTCAACAAAAACAACCACACAATAATAAACATGCATAATCAAAAAAAGCAAAATGACAAAAATAAGAGAAAATATCCAATATTATGGTCATCTTTGCTGCTCCGTCCTTAACTACCCGAATCCAAAATCTGGCGCTGCGCAGATCTACCTGAATATCCAACTTGATTTTTTTAAGGTTTTGGTTGTCGATTCCTTCATCGAAAATCATCAGTCTGCCTCTGGACTGCTTAAAACCAGCATCTCGTCCGGCGTCAGAAACAGCCACCACCGCCAGCAATTGATCAAAAATAATTAAAATTACATCAATCCTATGCCTCCCGAAGGAGTTTACACATAATCTAGATTGAAAAATTAAAATAATAAGCAAGATCAACCCTCGTGATTTTAATTACATCCACAGCAACAACAACAACCATGACATGTCCGTGATTTAAACAAACACAATAAAAAAATATGCATTGGACCATAATAGTTGGATCTAAGATGTCTGCAAAACCGAGTTAGAACAGATCTACATCTACTGACTATTACACAGCGCAGGTTTATTGGACAACATGGACGTATCAATCAATACGTAGATCCAAAGTGGCTTTGATACCAATTGATGGAACTGGGGATTCCCAGGACCCTTCCTTTGGTGTGCGTATTGATCGATAGAAAGATGAACAGATCTAATACGTGTTCTAACCCTTCATAGACGGAAACTAGGGTTCACGAATTATACTTGCGGCGGAAAGGAGACAAGTAATTCCTGGCAATCTCAAGCGGAGACCCCAAGATTTCTGTACGTATTCCTTCCTCGAGTTGGACGTCGTGGGCGACGATCTCCTAACCTTTTTCTCCTTGGCAGCCCTCTCTTTCTCTCCTTACGTGAATCACGAATTTAGAGAAAATTTAGATTTCTGATCAGTAATCTGGCGGCCAGAGAATAGAGGATATATAGGCTACGGCAGGGACCACGAGGAAAAATTAGGGTTAGGCCTCCTAACGGATCTGGATACCCGTGTTCAGCCGAACAACAATCAGGCCCATTAACAAAAGCTTGGTCCACTAATGAGCTATTGTTGTACTACTCCCTAATCCTAAATTATGTTTGTGGGCTCCTTTTATTATCTGCTCGTTTGGCTCCCATGTTAAGATATCGATGTCCGCGATTAAATTAAGTTACTGACAACTATATTGATTCGACATCTTTTATTCTTAAGTAGTACCGCTCAACTTTATTTGTCATGTCGGATAAATCCACTGTAGGGTTTACATGACAGTCCTTATGAGCTCCTTAAGAGGACATCATCAACCCGATGTATCGGGACATGGATTCCATTTATAATCAACAGCCATCATACATACAAGTTATTATCCAATTCATAAAGGTTGATCCATAATGAATCTGACTCTTTTATGAGTCAAAGTAATGCACACGCATATACATGTCCATTACTATATCCGGATTAAGAGCACAAGCATCCATAATAACAGAGGTGTTTGTTCCTTATATAGTCAATACAAAGAGAACAACCCAAGTGGTCCTGTTCAATACACAGAAAGTGTACTAGTGTAAACCTATAGTCAAGATAGACTAATACCAGATTACACTACAACCTTTCCAATAGATTGTCCAAGTCCATCTAGGTTGTGAACTATTTAGATACTCCATAGAAAACTGATAATATAATCTTCTGTGTGACACCACACACCATATTATCTATAATATAGAATAGACATTGCATTAACACTTGCAACAATACAATATGCAAATATTTGCCTATATGATTCTCATTCAAAAATTAAGGAAATAAGGTTACGACAAAAGTGATGCCTTTAGTATATATAACCCTAACACAAAGATAGACTACGGTTGTCACGTAGCGCGGAGTGGGGATCTTACTATTCAATCAGCTTGGCATTCTACACGACTGCGCCCTCATATTCGTCCAATGTTCAAAAAAATTAGGGCACGTGTATTCCGGCCAAGTGGTCCATCATTCTTTGGCGATTGCTTCACAATAAACTCCTGACAGATGATATTGTGCAAACTCTAGGATACTCATTGGCTTCTAAATGCCATTGCTGTGAAGGGTCGAAGGCGGAGTCGGCGGATCATATATTTCTTGAAGGGGATGTTGCTAGGCGGGTATGGGGCTTCTTTCTTCATTATTTCCAAATTGCGGTGATGGTCCAAACGATTCAACAAATGCTAAAGAAGTGGGGCACAAAAGATGTTTGCATCTGAAGCAAACGGTGGTGGGGGCTATATGTTGGACTTTATGGAAAAATAGGAACAAATGTCGATATGAGGGAAGGGGTTTTGACTCTGAGAGACTGATTCGGGAGGTGCGTCGTCGGGTCCAAAAAGCTCTTGTAACATGCACTCATATTGATA
>JANAVB010029187.1:0-55130 GCA_029216955.1 Iris pallida | reverse complement strand
CAGCGAGTAAAGTTCTTCAACTCTATTTTGTAAAGCAGTTGGGCTTAAAATCCACTTGTATACAGAATCTAGAGCAAAAACAGCCCTTGCAGTTTTGGTATGCCTATCTTTAATAAAATAAGCCTGCAAGAACAATAATTAGATCAAGTTACTATTAGTAACACAGGTTAATGAACATAATCAGAAGTTCCAGAAATAACAACTAAGCCTGTATCGAATGTTGGATGAATCATCAGCTTATCATGCAATTCAATTGCCTTTTCGCACTAAAGCAAGTCATTTTAGGTCAAGTTGCATTGTAGCAATGTTAACTAAAATAATATTTAGATTGGACGGTCTCTTGTACGCCTCAGTCACCTCATTTGAACTCACAAATTAATATTCTTCAGGAGGAATCAAATTTCCAACAACGACGAAACCACATAACCAACATGCATGCAATGTGAATATAGATTTAGATTTGACGGCACGACGCTAGGATGCCTCGTACCGCATCGTAACCTCATTTGAACTATATAATTAACTTCCTCCAGGAGAACAAATTTTGAGTTAAAATCCATTAAGAATATTTAGCAGTTCGTGATAAACAGGATGGAACCACGTAAGCAACATACATGCAAGACAATATCACTTTATCTGTTTCCTAAAAAAAAAATCATTTTCTCAAAAAAGTATCACTTTATCTGCATAAAAGAGGAAAATAAAATCATAGCCATTACTTACTCAGTCTGAAAGTATTAGATAACTTCACCAAAACATATAGTTTGCTTAATTTTATGTAATAAAACACAGAAGCGGTAATATCTAAAGAGTATAACTAAATCCAACGTTTAAATTACTCAAAATATAACCAATAATGATTTGTAAGTAATGCACTCACCTTGGAATTTTACATTCCTGTGGGAAGGCACCACTCACCAAATTCAACCTCTGTTTCTTCTATAACACATGTGCTTTCATCATCATCATCATCCAAGCCTTCTCCCATCACAATGGGTATGGAGCATAAGGAATCCCGTAAACTATTTGGAAAATTATGATCGATTGTCAACCTGACATCATGTAGTGTCTCGTCCCGCTCAGTCAATCGGGGAAACCAAAACGCCAACGGCGTTCAGACTTAGCCATGCAACGGCGGCTCGAAGTCCCGCTCGGTCGAGGCGACTCCTCGTTCAGGTGGGTCGCTTCGGTGAACTTGCCTCAGCTTGGACTTCGCACTAATAAAACGAAAGTTTTCAAATACACAAGTAGGCTTGATAATAAAAGAGATGAATCCACATAGTTAAGAGAATAATCCCAAGTTGAGTCGATTGAGTAGAACATTGAAAAAGGTCCCAGGTCAGCTTAGAAATGTTGCACGATGGCTTTCAAAACGACACTCGGTCTTTCGTCCCGTGGCTTGGGAGAAGAAAGTTGGTCTAAGTTGCCACAAGCTATGAACTTAGCATAAGTCATAGGCGTCGCACGTATAAATGCTTGATAAAGCATGTACGATCCAATCGTCCAAGGCTTGGCATAGACTTGGCTCGTCCCACTGGTTAAGTTGTATAGCACGGCTTGTGGCATCTAGGCACTCAACGAACTTGGTTGTTCAAGTCGAACGCGTGCACGACACGTTCCCACGATGAGAGACTTGCATAGCCTTTGCACGTCAAGTTGTTGCACAATTAAGTTAGGCAAGAGTTTTGCTGAGCTATCGAAGTCATAGCAAGTATTGTCCCATATTTTCTACGATTGTCAAGTCACTTAGCCCCACGATCTCAAGGCTCGTCATATAAACTATGACTTGGGCGGTAGTGTCGTATAGGACACAAGTTGGTCTAAGGCACGAGCCACTGTTGGTTCAAGGCTAAGTTGCCACGGTCTATGGCAAGTAAGGAACATGTTTTGTTCAAGTTATGCTTGAAGGCTATCAATTAGCCATTCATGTGTTGAGTCAATAAGAGTATAAAAACACTGGAAAAGATGTCGGGACTGTAGGTCAGTCGTCGAGACAACCCTAGTTTGGGCTCTGCAAAAGAAGTAAAGCAAATGAAAGTAAGTTGTGACAATTAGGCCATGCATTTACGTTATGTCTAGAAGTTCTCCTAGATGCGTGGTCATGGACAACTTGTGCACAAGGTTTCGCGCCCTCGATTCGGCAGCCTGGGGCCACATGACCGTATCGACCTAGGAGGGAGGCAAGGTAGTTAGGCAAGAACACGACGCGGTAATTCGAGGACTTGAGCAGGACTAGCTACCCTTAGTTGCAAGGGTCTCGTCTGCACCACCTACATGTCCAAGTATAGCTTGTTATGCTAGTGACCTTTCATATAGATAAGTTGGCGTGCTGTGCGGCAATCCGCCTGCACGGAGTCGGTTGAATCAAGGAAAGTGCAAGCACGGCATGAGTAGTGTCAAGAAAGGTCCACGGTTCCAAAACCAGTAAGAAGCCTAAGATTTGGCTATAGCAAAGACACGTGCTTCGGCACAAGCTGTGGCATCGAGTATTAAGTCGTTGGCGTAGAGTTACATAAGTCAGTTTCGAGTCATTTCGAGTTAAGTCAAGAAGGACCGTAAGACAAGTTTGATTAAGGTATGCTAAGTTGTGAGGCATGGCCTCGATGTTGAAGCACGACTCGATAGGTTATGGCACGATCATGTTATTACGTCTCAAAGTATGGCTAGAAAAGCAAGCACGAGTCAACACAGTGATGTTGTTGGCACGGTGATGGTCTAGAGGCACGAAATAGGCCAAGAGTCTGTCCTAAAATCGATCCTAAGGCAATAATAGAAAGACAATCATAAGGCGAGTAAGTTGCACAAAGTAAATGAATGTGTTGATTTTGTATGGGTGGACGAGGAGCTCACTCCACCAGTACGGTTGTGTACTGACACCCACACAGAGTATATGTGCAGGCACAGGTAGAAGATCGTTCGGCGCGGAGCTCGCTTGGATGCGTCGAGGCACGGAGTTCCTTGGCGTTTCGAGACGCGCAGCCGCATTGAAAACTGGACTTATACGGGACATAATGTATAGACATCGCCTATCTGAAGCATCCGCTGGCCTACTCAAATTGTATTGAGAGATGAGAGAGAGCAGAGTGACTTATAATGTGAGAAGAGTGAGTTGAGTGATTGTACCCTGAGAAAAAAGTAAGCTTGAGCGACTTGTAATCTTGGCCTTGCGCCATTTGTAATCTTATTTCCAATATCAATAAAGATCATCATTTATATGACTTGTGTTTGGTTTAAAATTTCCGCTGGTGTTATTCAATGTTTCTGCTTGGACTTTCTATGCACCGACCCCATCGCTTAAGCTTGTAATCGGCCGTTATGGAACCCGCCTTGCACGAGCGCAATCTAAGCTTGTGCGGCATCACGCCTTAGCGAGGACGATCACTCCTACGAGAGCGGAGCGTGACATAAATGGTATCAGAGCACGGCTTTACATCATTGGACTTTCGATTGAATTCTTTAACTCTGATATTTCCGCAAACTCTGATGTTGTTTCTGCAAATTGATATCGTTGTTGCGCTCTCTCTCAAATGTCCCACGAGATATCCATACAATAAGTCTATATATTTTGAAAATCTCACGAAAGAAAATTGGTTGAACAAGTTAACTTCAAGTAAGCACGATTGGCTAAGTCGGACTGGGCATATACACCAAAGTTGCGTCGGGCAAGAATGAGTTAGACTCGATTCATAAAAGTGTTGGATAGTTGCGATAGGGATGCTATTGAACGATGTTATCGTCGATGCGATATAGATGAGCGTGCTTGAAACTTAACGAATGGTTCGAACGGATATTCGAAGTTTAATAGATTGTGAATCGAATGATAGTTTTGAGGATTTATCGAATGACTTCATCCCTGAGTGGTGTATGGGATAGCCTCGAGGATGTTGGTCGATTGAGGATGCGGGGTGCCAATAAGTCTATCAGCAAGCGACGAGTACGCAAAGCCTTAGATTGAGTGTCATTAAGTTGTAGTCTTGAAGTTTGATAAGTATTCGAACGAATTAGAAACGACGCGCTCTGGATTGGGATCGCGCCGAGTATGAAATGCAAAATGATCGAGTAGGTAGATTGAATTGAAGGAAAAGATAAGGTGTAACGAATGGATGACTTGATCGAGAAAATAGATATGAATCGTATACGAAAAATTAGCACGATCGGATGATAGCGTGCATGGGAATGATTCGAATAATTGAGGATGACTATAAGAAATTGGATAGATGTTGCTCGATGATTTGTGTTAGCATAAGACAACGTGAATTGAAGAAGTATGTTGCTCGATGACTTAAGATAGACGGATGAATATACGTTATTTTGGTTTTGGACGAATTGAATATGTAGCTAGTTCGAGGGATAATGATCGATCTTGATCTTGAATGTCGAGGAGATTATCTAGTTCGGGCAATAGCATTAGTCGCACGGCTCGAAATTCGTTGCAAAGAAAGATCGTCACGTTATGCATATCATCGATGGTATTGAGGCGTATCAAAGATCGATATGCGATAACTCGAAGGTACTCTAATTCAAGGAATGACGATCGTGTAAAGTGTTGTTGTTTTGATGGATACTATACTTGAGATTTTGATTGAAATGAATGTTGGATGAAAATGATCGTATCTTGATGGTCACGCTGATAACCACAATGCCGATGATCTTGTCTTGTGCGAGCACAACTCCAGTCTCGCACATGCTTCACGTCGGACTTGGAGCAATCATTACGCGTGAGCGCTGACATGGTGATTCATCTCTAGCAGAAATGATCGAACTCGAAAGATCAAGGCGTGGCAATTTGGATTGTTTCTACTTGTGGTTTGATGCGAAGGTGAATTCGAGTATTGTATCCAATCTGCGTATCGAGAATGAGTCAGTCTAGACTCAAGCAAAAGTTGCGTCCCGATGAGGATAATTATTCCGCGGGAGCATTGCATGGTGATTCATGCCCACCGTGGATAATCGGACTCGCATGAGATTGGGGCGCAACATATTGTCATGCTAGACGACCTTGTGATCGAATACGTGAATTGTGATGAACGACTTAGGAAATATAGAATGAAAATTTTGGTTTAGTAACAAATCGTCTCGTGTTGTATAGTGCTTGACTTGAATAGGATGGATAGGTAGGTTATATCAAACGTGTTTGAAAAGATAGACTATGCGAATTGTAAATTTGGACATTGTAAATTTGGACGTGTGATAGCGATATGCAAAGGACTTGGTTGAGCATAACTTAAGGTAGGATGGCTTTGTTGAATGACTCGAACCCTCTAGACTGAACGCAGAGAATGCGAATAGGAAGAATCTATGCTCGAAGTTTAGAAATCAGAGTGATGCGAGCTTGGATAGAAAACCCCATACTATCAACTTTGGTTTGACCTAGGATTGGGGTCATTGTTGATATTGTTGTTTGGGAACTATGATTCCAATGCTAACGATTGACTTTAACCTAGAGAGATGGCCTAACAGTTAGGCGAGACGCCCATGTTTCGAGAGTTAGCATTAGAACGATCGATCTTGAAGATTGATAGGAGGGATATGGATATTGGTGTTGATGACTCGAATGATTCAAGAGTGTGAAAATACCACTTATGAGCCTCGGCTGACATGCATATATTTCAGGGACGCATGAATATGTGCACGATCCAACTAAGTGATACGTTGAATTCAAAGTAAGACTAAAGAAACGAGAGGGTATCGAGGATTGTGTGATTCTGTATTGCGAAGAAAAGATTGATGGTAGTACAAATCGTTGGATATGAAATGAACTTGAGTATCGATTTAGGCATTGATGTAAGTTAGGTTTCGGAGATAGGCTAAGGAGTAGTGTGTGCAAAAGTTATTGAATGTTGAATAAAGTGATAAGTCGATGAGTAAGTACTCAGTTAGTTTCGATGACGAAACTTTTTCTGAGTGGTGTATGATGTAGTGTCCCGTCCCGCTCAGTCAATCGGAGAAACCATAACGCCAACGGCGTTCAGACTTAGCCGTACAATGGCGGCTCGAAGTCCCGCTCGGTCGAGGACGACTCCTCGTTCAGGTGGGTGGCTTCGTGAACTTGCCTCAGCTTGACCTTCGCACTAATAAAATAAAAAATTTCAAATGCACAAATAGGCTAGATAATAAAAGAGATGAATCCACATAGTTAAGGGAATAATTCCAAGTCGAGTCAAATGAGTAGAACATTGAAAAAGGTCCCACGGTCGGCTTAGAAATGTTGCATGATGGCTTTCAAAACGACACTCGGTCCTTCGTCCCGTGGCTTGGGAAAAGAAAGTTGGTCTAAGTTGCCATAAAGCTATGAACTTAGCATAAGTCATAGGCATCGCACGTATAAATGCTTGATAAAGCATGCACGGTCCAATCGTCCAAGGCGCCATGGCATAGCCTTGGCTCGTCCCACGGATTAAGTTGTATAGCACGGCTTGTGGCACAAGTCTAGGCACTCAACGAACTTGGTTGTTCAAGTCGAACGCGTGCACGACACGTTCCCACGATGCGAGGCTTGGCATAGCCTTTGCACGTCAAGTTGTTGCACAATTAAGTTAGGCAAGAATTTTGCTGAGCTATCGAAGTCATAGCAAGCATTATCCCATATTTTCTACGGTTGGCAAGTCACTTAGTCCCACGATCTCAAAGCTCGTCATATAAACTATGACTTGGACGGTAGTGTCGTATAAGACACAAGTTGGTCTAAGGCACGAGCCACAGTTGGTTCAAGACTAAGTTGCAATGGTCTATGGCAAGTAAGGAACACGTTTTGTTCAAGTTATGCTTGAAGGCTATCAATTAGCCATTCATGTGTTGAGTCAATAAGAGTATGGAACCACTGGAAAAGATGTCGGGACTGTAGGTCAGTCGTCGAGGCAATCCTGTTTTGGGCTCTGCAAAAGAAGTAAAGCAAATGAAAGTAAGTTGTGACAATTAGGCCATGCATTTACGTTAAGTCTAGAAGTTCTCGTAGGTGTGTGGTCATGGACAACTTGTGCACAAGGTTTCGCGCCCTCGATTCGGCAGCCTGGGGCCACAGGACCGTATCGGCCTAGGAGGGAGGCAAGGTAGTTAGGCAAGAACACACCGTGGTGATTCAAGGACTTGAGCAGGGCTAGCTACCCTTAGCTGCAAGAGTCTTGTCTGTACCACCTACATGTCCAAGTATAGCTTGTTATGCTAGTGACATTTCAGATAGGTAAGTTGGTGTGCTGTGAGGAAATCCACCTGCACGGAGTCGGTTGAATCAAGAAAAGTGCAAGCACGGCACGAGTAGTGTCAAGAAAGGTCCACGGTTGCAACACCAGTAAGAAGCCTAAGATTTGGCTATAGCAAAGACACGTACTTCGGCACGAGATGTGGCGTCGAGTATTAAGTCGTTGGCGTAGAGTTGCATAAGTCGGTTTCGAGTCGTTTCGCGTTAAGTCAAGAAGGGCCGTAAGGCAAGTTTGATTAAGTTATGCTAAGTTGTGAGGCATGGCCTCGATGTTGAAGCACGACTCGATAGGTTATGGCACGATCATGTTATTACGTCTCGAAGTATGGCTAGAAAAGCAAGCACGAGTCGACACAGTGATGTTGTTGGCACGGTGATGGTCTAGAGGCACGAAATAGGCTTAAGAGTCTATGTCCTAAAATCGATCCTAAGGCAAGAATAGAAAAACAATCATAAGGGGACTAAGTTGCACAAAGTAAATGAACGTGTTGGTTTTGTATGGGTGGACGAGGAGCTCACTCCACCAGTACGGTTGTGTACTGACACCCACACAGTGTATATGTGCAGGCACAGGTAGAAGATCGTTCCGCGCGGAGCTCGCTTGGATGCGTCGAGGCACGGAGTTCCTTGACGTTTCGAGGCGCGCGGCCGCATTAAAAACTGGACTTATACGGGACATAATGTATGGACATCGCCTATCTGAAGCATCCGCTGGCCTGCTCAAATTGTATTGAGAGATGAGAGAGAGCAGAGTGACTTGTAATGTGAGAAGAGTGAATTGAGTGATTGTACTCTAAGAGAAAAGTGAACTTGAGCGACTTGTATTCTTGGCCTTGCGCCCTTTGTAATCTTATTTCCAATATCAATAAAGATCATCCTTTATATGACTTGTGTTTGGTTTAAAATTTTCGCTGGTGTTATTCAATGTTTCTGCTTGGACTTTCTATGCGACAACCCCGTCGTTTAAGCCTGTAATCGGCCGTTATGGAACCCGCCTTGCACGAGCGCAATCTAGGCTCGTGCGGCATCACGCCTTAGCGAGGACGATCGCTCCTACGGGAGCGGGGCGTGGCACATCACCCCTCCACATTGGTGCCAAATTCCTAGCTCATATAGCTACGAGCATGACAGAATCGTGCCATAAAGCCAAGGAGGACCAGTGACAGGTAGGATATCCTACCTTTTGGATATGCAGTTTAAGCTTATGTAAGGAAGAAGGGCCCTCCAAGTTCCCTAGAATATAATAGATGAAGAGGTAAGATGATACAGTTTTATATAGGAAATTGCATTCACCACTACGACACATTAAGCCAAAGAGTGAAAAAAGAATGACCATCCCAAAGCATTTGCGCTTTCAACTGATTAAAATTGTTAGACCCTGCAGCTGCAACAAAACTCCAGAATTGAGATGATTTTTTTTTAGAGGAAACAATGGAGAAGGCCCCCCTCCCGAATTTCATTAAAGATAATGGAATATCCTCCAAGAGGAAACAAAAAGAAAATAATAAAAAGAACTCCCAAAATCACACGACAATCACGGGTATTTGGGATACAATCAAAATCCTACATAGGCAAACAACAACAACTCCCAAAAACAAACTCCTCAAAAAGCTACAACCGACTCATGCTACACTACCTTATTTTGGTCCAGGTCTAGTGTCCCTTCCTGTTCTAGAAGTCATCACCTCTTCTGTTTCCCTCTCTCGCCCCCACCAAACTAACCCAAAATATGACATTAGTGGAAACCCCATGTTATGTTCCGACCCATGGTTATTCATTTTTGCTATGTCCCATTACTAGTTAGAGCCTATTAGCCCAATACTTCAGTCACTATCTTATACTTTCATTTTTGCTAAGTAACTCCTTGTAGGTTGTCTACAAGATTTCTAATCTGCATTCTCTCGTAGCTCCGACCCATGGTTATTCAAGCAATGTACGATATTATCTCTTCATCGATTGCTTGCTACCCTAGGAAAGAATGAGATATTATAGTCCCCTTCCCTCAGCTTATTAATTGTTGCCTTGTTGTCACATAATAAAGTCCCTCTTGTTGAGTTGCCATGCCTCCTCCTTTTCTAACTCATGCATAAGTTGCTTCTTCCTTTGTTTTGCATTTCCGAAACATTGAAATGGCCATTTTTATGTGAATTTGGAGTCTTCCAATTTTCCTCACATAAATAAACAAGTTTTTGGAGTCCCTCCCATTGAGAGTTCCTTCTTCCTTTATTGCACACTTCCGAACTTTGATATGCATAGGATACGACAAATTAAGGATACTTTGTATATATAACAAATTTTAACCATAAATACTAGAGTAATTTAATATCTGCATCAGAGAAATTTGAAATTTGTATGAAACTAAAATGCCCACAAAAAAAAATACTTTAAGTTTTACCTTTTATATTTGATATTTATCCTTATTTTAACACTACAAAAAGTGGCTGACACGTATTTGGAGATTGTCCGTATCCGACATGTGCCCGTATTCGGAGAGTGTTCGCACTACATAATTTGCACATGACTTGGTCATAGTTGATCTTACTGAAACAAACCTAGAACGTCCCAGCCCACGCGTGCTCTTCTTTATAGGCGACAGTGCCAGTAAGTCTAGGGATGGAGGATCAAACTTCCCCCATAGGCGTCACGTAGGATTTTTCGGGTTTAAATGAAAAATGGTTCAAGATAAGAGATCGGATGGCTGGACAAGTGGTTTATGCAGTCTATAACTTGTCTCTCTCTCAAAATCCATGGAAGCCCCCCCCCCCCCCCCCCCCCCCCCCCCCACATATACTGAGACCATGAATCGAATAAGTTTACCACAAGAAACGTTCAGCCAGGCACAACTAGATAAATCACATCAACAAGATTAATCAAGAACGCAAATATACTACTAACAAAAGATATATGCTTTTTGCAGACGCCTCTAATTAGATGAAATACGGCACGCCAAAATACATGTGATGTCCGTGTCGCAGTGTCTACATCGTGTCCCCGTCATATTTGTATCAGCATTCGTGATTTCATACCCAAAAGCGAAACATCCACAACAAGAAAGATCAAGAACGTGAATCCGAGCGAAACATCCACAACAAGAAAGATCAAGAACGTGAATCCGTTAGAGATTACCTTGTCTAGGATGATGCGTTCCCATTTCACCGAATGCATGGGCGATTCCGCCGCCCCATCCTTCTCCATCATCCGGTAATCCCCCAGCAGCGTAGTATGCGTCGTCAGGACGAAATCGTAATCCCCATCCTTCTCCATCTTCTTCTTGGAGCCGTAGTAAACCAGAACCCTAGCTTTCCCCTCTTCCACGAACTTGCCGATCTCCGCCTCCCACTTGGCCAGTGCCATCGCCGAGCAGATAACGAGCGTCGCACCGGTCCAGGGCAGCTTCTCCGATCCGGCCCTGTCCCAGTCCCGAAACAGAGCCCCGAGAAACTGCGGCCGCTCGACGGGCTCCCTGACGACCGGGCCGCGGCGGGAGCGGGCGGTGAGGACGAGGGAGATGGCTTGGGCGGTCTTCCCCATCCCCATCTCGTCGGCGAGGATCCCGCCTCGGAAGCCGGAAGCCTCTTGGTTCAGCGCCCAGGCGAGCCACTCCTTCTGGAAGGGGAGGAGGGGGAGGACGATCTCCGGGCACGGGTCGACGGACTCGGGACGGTCCCCGGGTTCTTCTTCCGGGTCGTTCTCGTGCTCGGCGAGCCACCGGGCGTTGTCCTCCTCCCAGAGCTCGATCGGGGTCATCTTCCTGGCCCCGCTTCCTATTGTCTCCTGAGTCGCAATTTCTTCGGGCACTTCCTTCGTGTCGGACACTGGAGAGAGAGAGAGAGAACAAGAAGAGGAGAGAGAGAGAGAGAGAGAACAAGAAGAGGAGAAGGAGTGAAGATGAGAAGAAAAGGAGATACTTATAAATTTGTTAAAAGTGGCGGGAACTTTCCTCCTGGGGATATTGGAAAATGTCAACCGAGCAAATTATTCTTGTGTCCTATTTACACATATAGCAAGTAATTGGAATACAAAAGATTCTTTTACATTTTTTTTTTTCCCGAGAAACTCTATGTAGGCTTCTCTGAACAAAAATAATACAGTTTTATTTTTGTTACATTGTATAATTTGAACATCGGAAAGTCTACTTTACCCGTCCGTGGGACTGGCCCGCGGTTGGCCCGTGCCCACCCGTGTTACATGTACATTATTCTACTATGCCGATGCATGATTCAGTATTAGCACGGACAGGGGCAGATGCAAGGTTTGCTTGGGGTGGGCTGGAACCCACCCCAAATAAAAAAAATTATATTTTTGTACATATATTTTTTTTTATTTTTTATATGGATTAATTTACTTTCAGTCTATCCAAAATTTTCGTAGTCCACTCCAACTATAATTTCTGGATCCGTCCACAGGTCGTTACCAAAGTTACCATACTCAGGTCAGATAGGGGGTGTGTTAAGGCAGCTATAGATAGGTTGATCCATGTTTGGTAAACAGGCACTACTAAAATAACCCATTTTAGCGACGTCAGAAGACGTCGCTAAATAAGGAAAATACGTCGCTAAAATGTATTTCCGACGTATTTAGCGACGAAACTTTGACGTCGCTTATAGGCAAGTCGCAGATGACACTTTAGTCGCAAAACGTCGCTGTTTGCGACGCGACGTTCAGTGTCGCTATACGTCGCAAATTTGGCGACCGATAGCGACGTAACATTACATCGCCAAAATTGCGACGTAAAGCGACCACTTTGCGACGCTATAAACATTATATATGATGACATGTCATGGCAGCCACGTGGACAATTTAGCGACGCCTAGCGACAGCGTTAGCAACGTACGCCCGCAGCCACGTGGCCAATGTAGTGACGTCTAGCGACGTTACGTCACTATTTAGCGACGTGTACGTTCCGTCGCAGTACGTCGCAGAACGTCGCTATACGTCGCAGATATTATAAAAAAAATTTAGAAAAATATAATTGGTATTTTTGTTATGCTGTGTGTCTGTGTTTACAGTGTGTGTGAAGTGCAGTGTTCGAACCATCGACAGTTTCGCTTACTGTTCTATGTTTTATCTTGGATAGAAATAGCAACAGATCAGGGTGTACTTCTCAGAGCTTCCTCTTCACGTCCTTCACCTTCTCGGGAACCTTTACGACGTCCGGAGAAAGTGAAGGACGTGAAAATGAAGCTCTCAGAAGTACACCCTGAACTGTTGCTCTTTCTATCCAAGATGAAACATACAACAGTAATCGAAACTGTCGATGGTTCCGAACACTGCATTTCACATTCGCTGTAAACACAAACACACGTCATCACAAAAATACACATTATATTTTTTTAAAATTTCGGCAGCACCTCCTTTGTATATCAGATCATCGCTTATAACCCAGCGTAGGTATATTTGTCATCCCCGTCGCAGATATCACAAAGTAAATATCACGATGAAAATAAGAGGCAGTGCAAAGTAAATATCACAGACACACATCCTCACAAACACCCAATAGAGTCAAATAAAAATGGAAGATGATAAAAAGTCTCTCACCAAGTGTATAAATGAAAGTGTACCAATAAACAATTTGCCCATAGGGCCAATACATAAAAGTCATAAAAAAATCAATAAAATCACTGCGGACCCCTGCCGCGCAACTGGGATAGAATGTAGTCATACTGCTCATGGGTGAGATGCACCGTAGGGGCAGTAGGAGGCAGTGCAATGTCTGGAGTCGGCGCCGGAGGCAGTGCAGTGTCTGGAGTCGGCGCCGTCGATGGACCGGGAGGACGTATCTGCTCCAGCTCTCGCAGTCGCTCACCATAAACAGCAAGGGTACTCACCACCCTCTCAGTACTCGCCTCAAGCGAAGCCGAAACCCGAGTGAGTGAGGCAGACATGCTCCTCTGCAATCCCTCCAACTCGACCTGTCTACGCTCTGTGCGCTGTGTAGACTCGGTGAGCGTCTGCAAGCTGGCAGCTGTAGCCTGATGCAGACTCATCAGCTCCTGTATACTGTGCTCGACCGCATCAAATCGTCCGGTGACGATCGGAGGGTCGGATCGTCGCTCGACCGCATCAGAAATCTGCTGCTGCAACTCGCGACGCAGCTCCTCGATCTGACGAAGGATATCCTCAACTCATGACGACGCCTGCGAAGCCGGAGACTGCGCACTGACAGAGGGGGCCCGGGATGACTCCGAAGCCAAATACGTGTCGTAGGATCCCGTACCGTAGTACGTACCCTTCTGAAGACCGCCAACGGCGGTCATCCAGAGCTCGTCATGCGGTGGAGCTGTAGGCGGCTGGGAGGAACTACCAGCCTCTCCCTCTGCTGGCGCACTAGCAGCAGCAGCCGCCTCCTGCTGTAGCCGAACAAACTCGGCCTAGAATATGTTTGCTAACGTGTAAGTGTTTGCTAAAGTCTATATTGATATCTATTTTCATGTTTTCTAAGTTAAAGTAAATTAATATAAAGAATAGAACGTACATATGCCTGCGTCGCCCTCTCGTCAATGAACTCCCCAGCCCTCCGATGGGTGACCAGGAAGACGGTCACCATGTTCGGGTCCTCATCCTTTTTTACCTGTTAAAATATATTATCTGTGAGCACCCTAAATTTTGGGTTGATTTTTTTATTTTATTTTAATTTTCTAAATGAGGATAATTTTAAAATTTTGTGTTTATAATTATTTTAATAATAATATTTAATTTATGATATGATTTTTGGTGATTTTAAATCATTTTAAAATTATTTAAATCAATGACTTGTAGTTTTGACGTTTTGCTAGTGAAACCCTAGAGACTGTTTGACCTAGAGCCTAACCATGTGCTTATGATATTTTAATATCATTTTTGGCCTAAGGATATTTTTGCATTTGACCTCTTTGAATTATTTTGATATTATTTTATTATTTATGATATTGTTTTGGGATTATTTGAGTCGGGTTCGAATTTCATCTCAATCTGACTTGTAACGGGGACCCGGGGGTAGTTTGACTCTAGTGGAACCCACACACTAGTTAGGCATGGCCCACATGATATTAATTTTAGTCCACATGATAGAAATATTTTAGTTAGAGGTTAGACTAATTATTATGGATAAGGTTAGTGTGATTAGAGACTTTAGAATGACTAATTTAGCCCCAACCAATTAGCCATTTCCTAATACTCATAGAATAGGTTAGTAGAGGCTTTTGGACTTTTCCTAATAGGACAAAACCACCTTTATGGCCAGCCACAATAAGGATAGGGTTGAGCCTCCCATTTGCCATTATCCATCTATTTTTCTCTGTCTTGTTCTTTCCCAAATTCCTAGAGAGCAATCCCTAGCAATTTTTCCACCAAATTATTCCATTTCACCACCAAATCTTCTTCTTTCCTTCTCCATTCTAGCCAAGGAGGAAGCTACCCAAGTTTGGGAGGATTCGGAGCTCGTTCGTGTCCTTTTGGAATCACTACGTGTCGGTGTCGCTCCGGGAAGGTTTTTCTTCGATTCGATCTACCGGGAGGTATAAATCCCTTCTCCTTTTCATTTTCTCATGCATATAGGTCTATTTTGAACCCATAGGAATGATCCCCATGGTTGTATCTCCATTTATGTCCATTTTATGTCCATTTGGAGGTCATAGGAGTGTCCTTTGTGTTGTGGATGTGTTCATGTTACATATATAGATTTATATATATATATATATATTGTAATGAGAGTGTATCTATATTTATATATGTAATAAATGGTTCATGATGATTATATAATCAAGTTTGTGAGTGTGGTTCCTCATATTTTTATTGCTATTATTGTTGTGGATAATTAGGATATATATTGTGTATTCTTTTGGCTCAAACTACCCAAATCCGTCATGATTTTTATCCACGTTTTTAATTTCAGCCCTAACTTAGAAATGTCATAACTTCTAGCTCAAAGCTCGGTTTAATCTTCCGTTTTTTTTAAAATAAGCGTATTGAAGTTAGCTTTCCAAAAACATGTATTAACAGGCCTAATTCTTTCTGTAACTTTCTGGAGAATTATTTGAGTGTCAGCTGTACGAAAGACAAACGCGTTCTCGGTGTTTTCGCGATTCCGGGAGTTTCCGAAAACGAAAACGCGATCCGTTTGAAGTATCGGAAAGCTAACACATAGATCTATAACATACTTTAATCCTAGATTTTAATTCATACTGAGATGGTACAGTATTGATTATTAGTAGGAGTTACTATTCGGCATATGCATTTTGTGCACCCTTGTGTGTAATATAATGTTCTATTTGATTTTAACCCATGTTAATGTATATATATTATGTAATTAAATAGAGAATGCAAGCATGAGTAAATATTTAAATAAATGATGTATGAGGTGTAAGTATCCTATCTAATGTAAGCATGTATATGGCTTGTAATGAATATGTAGGTTCCATAGTATGTAATGTATGGTACATATAGTGGTGCAAGAGAATAATGAATGATGAATGAATGCAAGCATGAATGTAATATAATAATAGATGTAATGTATGCAATATACAAGTTAATGAGATGTAATGTTCTATGTTAACACAAATCCTATATTACCTCATGTACCCCCTTACACTATGTTGACACTATCACACTTGACACATTGTTCACTTACACTTTGACACTCTTTGATATATATACACTATGTATGCCCATTTAACCCTCACTTGCCCCTTTGCCATGTTCACATACACACACATAGCCTCTTAAATAAGTATTTATGAATATAGTTAACTTAGCTATGTATGTATATTATATATATGTTAGCATATTGTGTTGTAATATATAAGTTTATATAACCATTTGAAATGCCATGATTATAGACCTAATGTTGAATACCAATATATACATGTGTATATATGTGTAGACATATATAGCTTAAAGTAATAGATTACCTAGTGTATATCCAATGTGAATTCTTGCCTATTTGAGTATTGAATAATTGTATGCTATATAGAGTTGGGTGTATGTTGGCTTGTATAGCCTTGTATTGATGTGTGCTTATTAGGATAGTTTTGGTTAGGCCTAGTAAGACTTACTGGGTTAGGACATGACCTAGTTTGACCTAGTTTGACTAGTGCAGTTGACCAGAGTTGACCAAGGGTTGACTTTGGTCTAGTTTGACCTAGATTCATGTAGAATGTATTGTAGTGCTTTATATTACCCTTCTGGACATGTTGTGACTTGTACTGTTCTAATTAGGAGCCAGACACCTCTCCTCGGACAGTATCTTTATCTTGGACATTCAGATATCAGGCGAGTACATTCTCTGATAGTTCTCTCATTTACTTGTCAATTACTGTACTTCAGTTCTAGTTAGTTGTATGCGATTCTCTGTTATAACACGTATGGATATTCTGGATTCATGTATACGACACATATTTATTTTCTTGTCTCTATTGCTGGTATCATCATTCTGGCTTCTATTACTGGAATCACCTGCTGGAATCATTTACTGGAATCATTTACTGGAATCATTTACTGGTATCATTATATTTTGGCTGGACTCATCTTGAATCATTGTGTCGGAATTCTGGATTCACTTGCTGGGAGGGGAAATACTAGAATAAGACATGTAGACATACCCCACTACTGGAATCACCCCTACTGGAATCTACTGGAATGATAGCCATCTCTCGCCTGATCAGTGAGAGGTGTGCCGGATTACCCAAAGCCGTTTACATGTCGATCTCGGTATTTTAAAACACACTGTTAGAGTATAGGCTGGACTCACCCTGGAATCATTGATCACTATAACTGGAATCATCCCTTACTGGATTCATCTTGTATTAGATTCATCTTGTACTGGACTTACATTGGAGTTACACTGGTCTACATTATTGTCTGGACTTTATATCATATTATCCTGGTTCAGCTAGTTCTATTTTTACAGACTTCATTGTTATGATTCTTCTCTTGTTTAGTTATTTACTTTCCTTGCACCTTATATGTCTTTCTTACCATCACCTGAATATAAACTGTCATTTTCATCAATACAACTGCCTATAACTGCTTTATAGTTCTCTGTCATTTACTTGGGTTTTCTAGATGAGATGTGCTCGTTCCTGTCCTGACTGGACCTGTTGATAAATTTTACAGATAGCTTGGAGGTTGCCTGCTAGCCTAGAGGAGACACCTTAGAGGTTGTTTAGATAATTATTTCATTTGTCTGGAGTTGTATTTACTTTGTGGATTACTGTATTTGAGTTTTGAGATGTATTTCTGGGTTTTTGTATCTTAGACACTTAGACTTCTATCTTCCGTATCTCTTTGGATTTTATGTTTTATCTAACCTTATCATGCTCTACCTTAAATGTGATTGAGACTGTATCTGCTTAGCATTATATTGTTAGATGATGTGACCTAGGACAGCATTCTACCGCCGACACTGCGGCGTAGGCTGGGCGTTGTTACGTTCTCGTACCCTAACAGTGGGTGCGGGTCGTGACACGTTTTTAGTGGTGGTCCATACAGGTCGAGTTTATGCAGTGGTATTCGAACTTGAGTACCACTACAGCCTGCAGTAGGAATAGGATATATCTTGAAGATACTCAATCACAATTAGGATCCCTTGAGAGATTCCTGGGACGACCCTTGAGAATCTTGTTTAACTCCGATTTGAAAACTCTTTTTTCCTTGATTTGATTTATCTTTACTTTCTGTTGTTGAATTTGATTTTGATGTATTATTATTGAATTTGAGTTTGTATTTATTGAATTTGATAAAAGTTGTGGAATTTTGAATCTTGATGTTAGCTGTAGCATCCGAGTTTGTAGTTATATGATTTGAAGGATTTTGTTTATTTGTAAATTTTGATGTTTGTTGATAAATTTGATTTTTTTTTGTATTCATTGTTGATTTAATTTAATTTTTGGCAAGATGAAATTATATGGGCTAGGTCATCTAAGTTATGGAAATCTTGTCTTATATAGTCACATTAGCCAGCATGGTGAGAACATATAGTCTGATTTTGGATATATTTCTCGGGTGTGGAAATTTAAGGTTTTCGCAGCCAAGCTAGCGGCATCGCAAAAATATTAAATACCATGATTCTAGAGGTATGTGCATAAGTCAAGGACTCTGTGATTATCGTAGCCTTGCTCACTAGTATGACGAGGATTTAGAGTACCATGATTTTGGATAGACGCATATGATTATCAGATTGTACCTTAAATGTTTTCGAACATGTTTTTGCTACTTTTGTTTCAGTCATTCAAAAAAAAAAAGGGAAGGAATTATTGTTGTTTTGTTTTGTTTTGTTTCTCATTGCTTACTTAGGATGTAGCTTTAGCTATTTTTATAAACCTTGTGTAACTTTTTACAAAAATTTATTTCTTTTTAATACAATAAACCAATAATTTTGCTAGGCCTTATTTTGGATTTGGTATTATAATTCTTGTTTCAAAAAAAAATGGGTCCCTCTTTTAAATAGATAAGCAGAACAGATTCTATTATCATTCTTTTCCTGCCAATATTTTTACTACCATCATTCCTTGTCTTATATACCTGTCCTGATTATATCAATTCCCTGTCTCATATATAATTCTGTCAGCTATACCTTGAAAACTCTTGAATCTTTATATCTTTTTTTATCTGAAAAATGTTGAGAAAGTGACGTAAATCATCTAGTTCGGAAATGATGTAATTGGTTATCATATGATGATTTTGTAGGAATCAGAGTGTTGGATGTCAAATATGAAAAATTTGAAATGGAGATGTTGTAAAGGTTTAAAATGAAATCGAGGGATAAATGTTATCAATTTAGAAACAATCACAGAAAGTGGGTTATGAATAATTCATGGATGTATTTCAAAACTAATGAGGATGTTTAAGGTCAACCTAGTTTTGAGAACTTAAAAATCTTTGTTATTGATTCTTGGGAACTATTACAAGGCTATGTAGAAATTTAGAGATGGAAAGGAGAATTTAATCGAATAAAATGATTATGCGAAATTGAACTAGATATTGTAAGAGGGTGACTAGAGACAGAGAGAACACAAGGATTTTACGTTATAGAAATTATTTTAGATGATTGGAAGAAAATTGTAGAATTCAAAAAAATATTTTAAGGTGAACGTTGAAGAAAATATGAAGGTTGATTTATAAAAAAAAGAATAAATTTTGTGTGACATAGTGGTATTGGAGTTTAGTGAATACGAGACTCGATTTAAACAAGTCCAAGGATTCTATAAACTGGATTTAGAGGTTTCGGATCTAATTTAAAACGAGGTGAAGGAATTTGAAATTTTGATTAAATGAATAAGTGTTGACTTCTAAAAAGAGGGGTATGCTTCGTGGAAAATATTTTGGAAGTTAAAGATTTTGTCTATGGTGATTGTGGTAAAGGTTTAGATGACTGAAGGTTATAAAATTTCGATGATAGTTATATAGAGGTTGATTTTCATATTGGGACTTGTGAGAAAAAAAAGAATATGGTTTGGCAAATGATAAACTGATAGTATTAGAGAGGGATGATTTGCTGACTTCGTATGAAATTTTTTCCTGTTTTCTCAAAAAGGGGTTTTTCAATATCGTTGAATCCTAGTTTCCTTAATCCGATCAAATCGACTTCGATTATCTTTTCTTATCATATTTATATCTTGGGTTGTACTTAATTGAATTAAATTTGATTGTGACCTGAATCTCTATCCCTGTATGCTCGATCTCAGACTTTGTTGAACCTGTCCTCCATATTGCCTAAATCTTGATTTCTCCCAATTTGATCAACTTAGATCGTATCAAAACTAAATATTCTTAATACGTATTGTGATTGGAAATTTTCCATGGAATTGGCTTTCATTCCTTAACTTTGATTTTGACTTTTTTTTTTTTTCTGAACCCTTTAAAGATAATGGGTAGTTACTTTTCTTTATTTTTATGATAAGTATCAGTTTTCATATAGGATGGTAGACTGCCTTACAGTTTTGATGGTTTGTTGTTTTTGTAACTTTTGTTTAGCACCCTAGATTGCTTGTATGTTTTGATACCCTATGACCGTTTTGGTTTAGCATGACTAGTATACCTAGATGAGACTTTCACTACCACCGTATGCCATGATCCTGTATGTCGTCCTTTTGATGGTATGATTTATTTAAGTTCTGGGATTTGATTGTGGGGGTTTGACCTAGAAAGATTACGAACATTTTAATTTCGAGGACAAAATTTTTATAAGGTGGGTAGGATGTGAGCACCCTAAATTTTGGGTTGATTTTTTTATTTTATTTTAATTTTCTAAATGAGGATAATTTTGAAATTTCGTGTTTATAATTATTTTAATAATAATATTTAATTTATGATATGATTTTTGGTGATTTTAAATCATTTTAAAATTATTTAAATCAATGACTTGTAGTTTTGACGTTTTGCTAGTGAAACCCTAGAGACTGTTTGACCTAGAGCCTAACCATGTGATTATGATATTTTAATATCATTTTTGGCCTAAGGATATTTTTGCATTTGACCTCTTTGAATTATTTTGATATTATTTTATTATTTATGATATTGTTTTGGGATTATTTGAGTCGGGTTCGAATTTCATCTCAATCTGACTTGTAACAGGGACCCGGGGGTAGTTTGACTCTAGTGGGACCCACACACTAGTTAGGCATGGCCCACATGATATTAATTTTAGTCCACATGATAGAAATATTTTAGTTAGAGGTTAGACTAATTATTATGGATAAGGTTAGTGTGATTAGAGACTTTAGAATGACTAATTTAGCCCCAACCAATTAGCCCTTTCCTAATACTCATAGAATAGGTTAGTAGAGGCTTTTGGACTTTTCCTAATAGGACAAAACCACCTTTATGGCCAGCCACAATAAGGATAGGGTTGAGCCTCCCATTTGCCATTATCCATCTATTTTTCTCTCTCTTGTTCTTCCCCAAATTCCTAGAGAGCAATCCCTAGCAATTTTTCCACCAAATTATTCCATTTTACCACCAAATCTTCTTCTTTCCTTCTCCATTCTAGCCAAGGAGGAAGCTACCCAAGTTTGGGAGGATTCGGAGCTCGTTCGTGTCCTTTTGGAATCTCTACGTGTCGGTGTCGCTCCGGGAAGGTTTTTCTTCGATTCGATCTACCGGGAGGTATAAATCCCTTCTCCTTTTCATTTTCTCATGCATATAGGTCTATTTTGAACCCATAGGAATGACTCCCATGGTTGTATCTCCATTTATGTCCATTTTGTGTCCATTTGGAGGTCATAGGAGTGTCCTTTGTGTTGTGGATGTGTTCATGTTACATATATAGATTTATATATATATATATATTGTAATGAGAGTGTATCTATATTTATATATGTAATAAATGGTTCATGATGATTATATAATCAAGTTTGTGAGTGTGGTTCCTCATATTTTTATTGCTGTTATTGTTGTGGATAATTAGGATATATATTGTGTATTCTTTTGGCTCAAACTACCCAAATCCGTCATGATTTTTATCCACGTTTTTAATTTCAGCCCTAACTTAGAAATGTCATAACTTCTAGCTCAAAGCTCAGTTTAATCTCCCGTTTTTTTTAAAATAAGCGTATTGAAGTTAGCTTTCCAAAAACATGTATTAACAGGCCTAATTCTTTCTGTAACTTTCTGGAGAATTATTTGAGTGTCAGCTGTACGAAAGACAAACGCGTTCTCGGTGTTTTCGCGATTCCGGGAGTTTCCGAAAACGAAAACGCGATCTGTTTGAAGTATCGGAAAGCTAACACATAGATCTATAACATACTTTAATCCTAGATTTTAATTCATACTGAGATGGTACAGTATTGATTATTAGTAGGAGTTACTATTCGGCATATGCATTTTGTGCACCCTTGTGTGTAATATAATATTCTATTTGATTTTAACCCATGTTAATGTATATATATTATGTAATTAAATAGAGAATACAAGCATGAGTAAATATTTAAATAAATGATGTATGAGGTGTAAGTATCCTATCTAATGTAAGCATGTATAAGTATGGCTTGTAATGAATATGTAGGTTCCATAGTATGTAATGTATGGTACATATAGTGGTGCAAGAGAATAATGAATGATGAATGAATGCAAGCATGAATGTAATGTAATAATAGATGTAATGTATGCAATATACAAGTTAATGAGATGTAATGTTCTATGTTAACACAAATCCTATATTACCTCATGTACCCCCTTACACTATGTTGACACTATCACACTTGACACATTGTTCACTTACACTTTGACACTCTTTGATATATATACACTATGTATGCCCATTTAACCCTCACTTGCCCCTTTGTCATGTTCACATACACACACATAGCCTCTTAAATAAGTATTTATGAATATAGTTAACTTAGCTATGTATGTATATTATATATAAGTTAGCATATTGTGTTGTAATATATAAGTTTATATAACCATTTGAAATGCCATGATTATAGACCAAATGTTGAATACCAATATATGCATGTGTATATATGTGTAGACATATATAGCTTAAAGTAATAGATTACCTAGTGTATATCCAATGTGAATTCTTGCCTATTTGAGTATTGAATAATTGTATGCTATATAGAGTTGGGTGTATGTTGGCTTGTATAGCCTTGTATTGATGTGTGCTTATTAGGATAGTCTTGGTTAGGCCTAGTAAGACTTACTGGGTTAGGACATGACCTAGTTTGACCTAGTTTGACTAGTGCAGTTGACCAGAGTTGACCAAGGGTTGACTTTGGTCTAGTTTGACCTAGATTCATGTAGAATGCATTGTAGTGCTTTATATTACCATTCTGGACATGTTGTGACTTGTACTGTTCTAATTAGGAGCCAGACACCTCTCCTCGGACAGTATCTTTATCTTGGACATTCAGATATCAGGCGAGTACATTCTCTGATAGTTCTCTCATTTACTTGTCAATTACTGTACTTCAGTTCTAGTTAGTTGTATGCGATTCTCTGTTACAACACGTATGGATATTCTGGATTCATGTATACGACACATATTTATTTTCTTGTCTCTATTGCTGGTATCATCATTCTGGCTTCTATTACTGGAATCACCTGCTGGAATCATTTACTGGAATCATTTACTGGTATCATTATATTTTGGCTGGACTCATCTTGAATCATTGTGTCGGAATTCTGGATTCACTTGCTGGGAGGGGAAATACTAGAGTAAGACATATAGACATACCCCATTACTGGAATCACCCCTACTGGAATCTACTGGAATGTCGTCTGATCAGTGAGAGGTGTGCCGGATTACCCAAAGCCGTTTACATGTCGATCTCGGTATTTTAAAATACACTGTTAGAGTATAGGCTGGACTCACCCTGGAATCATTGATCACTATAACTGGAATCGTCCCTTACTGGATTCATCTTGTATTAGATTCATCTTGTACTGGACTTACATTGGAGTTACACTGGTCTACATTGTTGTCTGGACTTTATATCATATTATCCTGGTTCAGCTAGTTCTATTTTTACAGACTTCATTGTTATGATTCTTCTCTTGTTTAGTTATTTACTTTCCTTGTACCTTATATGTCTTTCTTACCATCACCTGAATATAAACTGTCATTTTCATCAATACAACTGCCTATAACTGCTTTATAGTTCTCTGTCATTTACTTGGGTTTTCTAGATGAGATGTGCTCGTTCCTGTCCTGACTGGACCTGTTGATAAATTTTACAGATAGCTTGGAGGTTGCCTGCTAGCCTAGAGGAGACACCTTAGAGGTTGTTTAGATAGTTATTTCATTTGTCTGGAGTTGTATTTACTTTGTGGATTACTGTATTTGAGTTTTGAGATGTATTTCTGGGTTTTTGTATCTTAGACACTTAGACTTCTATCTCCCGTATCTCTTTGGATTTTATGTTTTATCTAACCTTATCATGCTCTACCTTAAATGTGATTGAGACTGTATCTGCTTAGCATTATATTGTTAGATGATGTGACCTAGGACAGTGTTCTACCGCCGACACTGCGGCGTAGGCTGGGCGTTGTTACGTTCTCGTACCCTAACAGTGGGTGCAGGTCGTGACACTATCTATTATTAGTATTAAACATTCAATATCGAACTATATATAAATTAATGTCCGTCATAGGAAACGTACCAGACGACGAAAATGCTCCGTCATCGGAATGGAGCCACCACACCACTTACCGGCGCTCGACCGCGCCACCTTGGCCTTCTCAGACCGCTCCTGGTACTTGGGCTCGCTGAATCTAGCCTTCATCGCTGCATTCCTGTTCCTTCTGAATGGATGATCTTTTGGCAGAAATTGCCGATGACAATCAAAGAAGCACGGTTTTCCTCCGTGTTTCAAGCGGAAAGCCTTACTACGGTCCATGCAATACGGACATGAGAGACGGCCATGAGTGCTCCATCCAGATAACATTCCATAGGCCGGAAAGTCGTTGATGGTCCACATAAGGGTTGCCTTCATCTGAAAATTCTGCTTCCTGGGAACATCGTACGTGTTAGCGCCTACTTCCCATAACTGATTCAACTCATCTATCAAAGGCTGTAAGTACACGTCAATGTTCCTCTTGGGATTGTTCGGACCAGGAATTATAACGGTTAGAAACATGTACTGAGTCTTCATGCACATCCAAGGCGGTAGGTTATACGGAGTGACAATCACAGGCCAACACGAATACTGGGATCCCGAAAGACCAAAAGGAGTAAAACCGTCAGAAGATAGTCCCAACCTGACATTACGCAGATCTGAAGCAAAATCAGGATACACTCGATCAAAGTGCTTCCACGCTTCTCCATCGGATGGGTGATCCAACACTCCTTCAATCTGTTCTCGCATGTGCTAACTCATATTTTCGGCCGTCTCTTTCACCATAAATAATCTTTGCAACCGCGGCGTTAAAGGCAAGTAGTGCATTGAATCGGTCGGTCTTCTTGCACCGGTAGACCTTCCTGTACTAGTTGTCTTATAGCGATCAGTACCACAAAATCTGTACACATCTGCGTCCTTGTCGTCTTTGTAGTACAGTATGCACCCATTGCGATAGGAATCGATTTTCTCGTATCCCATCCAGAGCGATCTCACCATCCTCTTAGACCGGTAGAAGTCTTTAGGCAACTTAGCACCCGCGTGCAAGATCTCTATAATCAACTCCAACACTCGGTTGTAGCATTCTTGCGACATGTTAAAATCTGACTTAATGCTCAACAGTCTTGTAACCACCTCCAACGGTGAATGTTCCTCAGGATGGACTTAGAATTTCAGAGTTATAGTTAGATCCTTATTAGATCGTTTTAGAGATTTGTCATGTACGTTGTATTCAGGTTTCAGGATTGTATATTCTATTCAGGTTACCGGATTTGTCTCCAGCGTTATCATTTCTTTAATTGTATTTAGATATTTGTGGATTGTAGTGATATTGGGAACGTGTATAGCAGCTGTGTTGTTTTATGTACCTTATAACTTGGAGTTTTTTTAGATTGTACAGCTTACTGCGTTGCGTTTTCCAACGTAGGCTGGACGTGTCCGACGCGTATCCGAATATTCGGGAGCGGGTCGTGACATGTTTTTAGTGGATAGACATTGGTGCAACGTGTCATGTCTGTTCTGGCAAGGAATGGTTCGTCACATACCAACCAACTTCTGAGAAAGTTGTCATAGCGAATCAGGCCCAAGCTGAAGTTCTGGGGATCGAGACTGTGGAGCTGAAACTCACTTCCGGAAACACTCTGACACTCCAAGGTGTAAAGAATGTTCCGGTGATTGCCAAGAACCTGATCTCTGGGAGTCTGCTTAGCAACGCAGGCTTGAGGATGGACATCAATGCTGGCTAGATGGTGATATCCAAAAAGAAAACATACTTCAGAAAGGCTTTTCAAACCGAAGGGATACTTAAAATTCAGCTTGTAAACCAGTCAAGTGAAATAAATGTAGTCGCTCTATCTGATTATTCTCTTGAGTTGTGGCATAATAGGCTAGGACATGTTCATTGTAAAAGAATACATAAAATATATAGTCTAGGACTTATCTCCAAATGTGGGGGTAAGGTAGAGAAGTATGAAGTATGTGCTCAGACGAATATCACTAGAAAACCCTTTCATCGGGTTAATCGAAGCATAGATCTTCTGGAGTTGGTACACTCCGATATCCGTGACTTCAAACAATTCTCTACAAAGGCCGGGATGAAGTAATTTATAACCTTCATCGATGACTTCTCAAAGTACGCATTCGTCTACTTGCTCAAATCTAAGGACGAAGCGTTCGAGAAGTTCAAGGAGTTCATGGCCGAGGCTGAACGGCAAACTTGACAACAACTCAAGAGGCTAAGAAGTAATCGAGGCGGAGAATATCGGTCTCATGAATTCGCATCGTTCTGCAAAGAACATGGAATCATCAACGAGACTACTGCTCCGTGTTCTCCTCAATCTAACGGAGTAGCAGAGAGGAAGAACCGAATGTTGACAGAAATGATGAACTCAATGTTTCTAACTGCGAGTCTTACGAAATGCTACTGGGGAGAAGCTGCATTAACGGCCACTTTCATTCTGAATAGAGTGTCATATGCAACTTCGGACATAACTCCTCATGAACTCTGGTTCAAAGTCAGACATAACTTGAATGTCATTCGAGTGTGGGGGTGTCTTGCTTATGTGAAGCTTCCAGATCTGAAGATTCAGAAACTGGGGACAAGGACTACGAAGACGATCTTCTTGGGGTATGCTGAGAAGAGATGCTCGGAGATTTCTTAATATTGAGTCAAATCATATCATCGAGATGCTGAATACTTTGAAGACAAGTTTGCAAGGCACAAGAACATTGTTCTAACGGACATTTCGGAGAATGATGAAGGTGCAAAGGAGACTGAGATCTTCAATGAGCCAGTTGTCCAAGATAAAGTTGTTGTTGGGGAAACAACGATTGAACCAGAACTCGCTGAGCCTTCTACGAAGCGAGCAAGGAGGCCGAAGAACTTTGGAGATGACTTCATCACCTATCATGTGGAAGCAGATCCGCTTACCTATGAGGAGGCGATGAAGACCAGAGATGCTATCTTCTGGAAGGAGGCGATAGACAATGAAATTGACTCAATAACCTCCAATAATACTTGGGTGTTGGTTGATTTACCTGAATGAGCAAAACCTATCGGATGCAAGTGGATCTTCAAGAAGAAGATGAAATCTGATGGAACCATTAACAAGTTCAAGGCCAGGCTTGTGGCCAAGGGGTTTTCTCAGAAGCAGAGGATCGACTACTTTGACACGTATGCTCCAGTAGCTCGGATGACAACCATCATATTGTTAATTGCTCTTGTAGCAATACACAAGCTGGTGATAATCAGATGGATGTGAAAACGACATTCCTGAATTGCGAGCTGACCGAAGAAATTTACATGCAACAACTAGAAGGGTTTGTCGTCAAAGGTCTTGAAGACAAAGTCTGCAAGTTGGTGAAATCTCTATACGGTTTAAAGCAATCTCCCAAAATATGGCATGAGAAGTTTGACAAAGTCATAAGGTCAAATGGCTACAAGGTCAGCGAAACAGACAAGTGCGTCTATACGAAATTTGCTGACGGAAGAGGAGTCATCGTTTGTCTGTACGTGGACGACTTGTTAATCCTAGGTACAGATATAAGCTGTGTCACAGAGACAAAGAAGTTCCTCTCGACAAAGTTCAGTATGAAGGACTTAGGGGATGCTGATGTTATCTTGGGGCTCAAGGTCATCCAGACAGACATTGGATTGGCACTGTCACAGCCTCATTACATTGAGAAGATGCTCACTCGCTACGGGTATCATGATCTTCCTATAATTGATATGTCGTACCGAGATGACCAGGAGCTGGAGCCAAACTTAAATGAAAGTGTCAGGCAATTGGAGTATGCTAGCGTCATCGGAAGTTTGATGTACGCTACTACTGCCATTAGGCCTGACATAGCTTTCATTGTAGGAGTGCTGAGTCGTTTCACTAGCAATCCAAGCGCTAAGCACTGGAAAGCTGTAAAGCGTATTATGAGATATCTCAAGAAAACTCAAGCATATGCACTGCATTTCAGCGGAGAGCCGCAGGTAGTAGAAGGCTTCAGTGATGACAGCTGGTGCTCAGAATTGGAGAGCGAGAGGTCCACAGGTGGATTCATTTTCACAATGGGTGGAGCTGCTATATCGTGGAAGTCAAAGAAGCAGACTATGCTCTCGCGGTCATCCATGGAATCTGAGTTCTTTGCACTTGATACCGCAGCAGAGGAAGCAGAATGGCTTCGGGAGCTCATGTATGATCTTCCAATGGTTGGGGTACAAATACCAGCAATACCGATATATTGCGACAACCAGGCGACTGCGACGATAGCATCAAATGATATCTTCAACGGAAAGAAGAGAATTGTGCGGTTAAAGCACAGGGCAGTGAACAATCTCATCAAGAGAGGTGTCATTTCAGTAATCGATGTTCGGAGTCAGGAGAACCTGGTGGATCCGTTCACGAAAGACCTCAAGCGCCAGCTGGTCGAAGACACAGCAGGAAAGATGGGCTTGAAGGCATTCTGATAGTGTCTTTACAATCCTACCATAAAGTTTTATGTTATTAGTTCAAAGAGAAATCTACTAGACATCTAACTTTTGGTTCAAGGAAGGACCACTGACTGAAAAACTATCAGGTCACAGTGGGTACTTGTTCTTTGGAACATGGAAGGGTTACGGATCCATAACCACTGTTGTCTACTATGTGTTTTCTACGAAGAACATATCTTGTGGGAAGGTTGGCTTAAATTTCTTAATGAGTTCTCAGGCAGAGTGAATGCATGGTGTACTTTACAGGAAGCACGGTAGCTCAGCACTACAAGGAGTAAAACTCCATGCTACAATGGGATGACTCCACCATGAGATTCTCAGGTAAGGGTAATGCCTCGGCTTTGCAAGCCAAGTCATAGCGGTATAGCACCGCAAATAGGCAGGTAGCCTAATGCTGTATGATGAAATTAAAGAGGGGTAGACAGCACTACAAAGAGGACGGTGCCCTCATGTTACAGTGGCACGACACCATGATGAGGTATCCAGATAGGGGTAAAGCCTCGGCCTTGTAAGCCATGTCGTAGCGGCAGAACACCGCAAGGAAGCGCTAGGCTTTATGCTGGATAGTTTGGCACTACAAAGAGGTTTGTGACCTCATCCTACAGTAGTATGACACTACGATGAGGTTCCCGGATAGGGGTAATGATTCGGCTTTAGGCCATGTCATAGCGGCGTAGCACCGCAAGGAAGCGCAAGGCTTCATGTCATGTCTCTTTAATAAAGAACTCACCTATAGTGTATGGACAGAGATAGCAGGTCGTCTCTTGAGGGTAAACTTGTAGACGTCCAAAATTATACACTTAAACCAGGCTGGCACAGGGGCTTTAATGTGCAGCCAGAAGCACAGGTAACTATATTTTGTGAGTGGAAAGAATTGCAGCTATGGTGCAGAATTCAAGGCATAGTCCATTCTTGTATCATACTGTTGTTCAACCCATGCGGGATGATTCAAGTCATCAGCGACATCTATCCTAATGCAGAATGGACAATTACTATGGGGAACACTCAACCCTAGACATATATATTGAAATATGTGGGGTATTGTTGGAGTTTTCTCCTTTCCTTCATTGTAGAGAGCTTGCTCTCAACAAAGCAATGTAAACTTTAGTCCCACATTAGAAAAGCAAACTCATGGGTATCTCAATATAACTCCTTTTGAGGAGTAGAGAGATGCACATGGGGTGATGACCCTAAGGAGGGAACCATGTGGATGATTTTACATGGAGGTAAGAATAAGACATCTATTAAAAGCATTCATGCTTTTCAGCCAAGCTCAATTTAATTCCATTAGGGTAACTAGGACTCGGACTCGGACTCGGGCTCATGAGGTGTAATGTGGCGTTTTGAGGGCGCACTTTGCACTTAGCACGTCAGCATCGTCGCTAGGCGCATAGTGCGCTTAAGTTGCGCTCGTTGCGCGAGCCTCTTGCGCAGCCGATCGCGCTGCCAGATGGCGCGGCCAATTGGCGCGACCAGATGGCGTTGTCCTATGGCGCGCCAGTTGGTGCGGCCAGAAGGCGCTGCCAGTTGGCACGGCCAGTAGGCGCTGCCAGATGGCGCGGCCAGTAGGCTCTGCGAGTTAGCACGGCCAGCAGGAGCTGCTAGTTGGCACGGCCAGTAGGCTCCGCCAGATGGCGCGTCCAGATGGCGTTGCCAGATGGCGCGCCAGCTGGTGCGACCAGATGGCACGCCAGGTAGCGCGCGGTTGGCGATTGGCGCAGGTGCGCGCGGTTGGCATTTGGCGCATGTGCCGAACCGTTTCGTAACGTGCTATAACTGACCCGATAATTTCGGATCTGACATTCAAACGTCGCGCACGTTCCGGATCTGGGCGGTTACAGCGAGACCCTTTATATAGAGTCTCACTTCTCTCTCAGAAAACATAACTTCAGACAGAAAATTCCAGAGATAGAGAGCTCTTGCGCCAATTGCGATTACTCGTGACTTTCGTATTTTTTTTCTTGTCTTTTCGAGCAATCCGTCCGTGAGCAGATTGACAGAGCATTCCAGAGTTCCTTCGAACTTGCTGGTTCCTGGAAGCTGACCGTGAGGGCGGATCTAGCTTTAAGCGTTGGTGTTCTTAACACCCCAGCAGGCTTTTCTACTATCGCTGTCTTTAACGAAAATCTCTTTAGATTTTTCGTTTACAGGATCCTCTTAGGATTTCTGTCTTGCACCTTCCTTTGAAGTGTTGCAATCCGGTCACAAGTGTTTTTCTGATATCACGCCCCGGAACTAATAGTGCAAGTGGCAGGAGCTTTAAGAGTACTAAAACGGATCAATGTTGTGAACTTATAGACATACAACTTCGACAAATGGTAATAGTCATTGTTGGTATATTTTGTATTAGAATAAATATATTGGAATATCATGTTGGTATATTTGATATGTCAGAAATATACCGCAGTATATTTGGTATTAGAATAGGTATATTGGAATATCCTGCTGGTATATTTGGTATGTCAGAATATGCCACAGGATATTCCACATAGGATTTAATGTAATGAGGAGGATTGTAAGGCTATATATAGCTAAGAGACTAACAATAAAAATTATCACAAATATTCCACATTGTATCAGAGCCACAAAAACCCTAGTCGCCGCCACCTTTCCCAAATTCTAACCCTAGTCGTCACCGCCATCACCATCCACACCACCACAGCCACCGCCGCCACCAGTCGTTGCACGGCCGCACGTCGACCACCTCACACGCGAACCGGCCGCTGCTCGGAGACACCTGCCCGACGACGCCCACTGGCTTGTCAGTCGGCCCACCGACCCATCACCACTAAGCTGCGATTTCTGAAGACTTCCACGGGGTCGTTTCGGACGTTGAAGGTCTAGATCCAATAAGGGAGAGACATGATCGGATCTATCAGAGGACGAAGAGCATGAATCGGGGAACGGGTGTGAGGTGATCAACGAAGAAGAGGATCGATGGAGGAGATCATCAAGAAACTAGACCATGCGGAGGTTGCAACGTTGATGAAACTGATGAAATTGTCGGCTGGTGAGAGCACAACACGAATATCGACGAAGTTGGAGCTTCCCTCCATCGATCTGAAGCTGCCTGGAGAATTTCCTGTCGGGAGAGAAGAGAGTGCCAGAGGACGGCTCGACGGGACGCGACGAGTGGAAGTCCACTCATATGGTGATCTACATTTGGCTTCTCAATTCTTTAGTCCAGTCGATCGCTGCCACAGTAGATGGCATCAAGATGGTGAATGACGTACGGGGGGACCTACGATACTGTAGGGAACAACTTGCAGGTTTTCTAGATTAAGGGGGAGATTGACGACACCGTACAGGAAGAGAAGACGGTACAGGAGTATGTCATGGAGTTGGAACGTTTGTGGTTAGATTACGATCACTCTTCAGATCGGACAAACTGTGGGGACCCAAAGTGTAAGGAGAGACAGGTATGTCTGCAGGAGAGGACGATGAAGTTCCTTAAAGGGTTGGCCGCAGTGTTTGCTCAGAGGACATCACTACTTCTAGCCCAACCAAAGATTCCCGCCCTTGAGGAGGCTATCTCGGCCATGATCCAGGAGGAGACTCGCATCAAGGTACACGCAGGGACAGGTGGTCCTCCTGAAGTAAAGTCAGCACTTGCGGCTACCAGCTCGAGCGACACAGGGCCTAAGGGAGAGCCCTGGCAGCACAACCGACAGTGCTACAACTGCGGAAAGATGGGACATCATATGTATGCAAGCTTGCACCAAACCACCTAAGGAGGGAGATACAGGTGGTGGATGTGGACAGTTCGTGGACGCGGACATTTTGGAGGACGTGGTGTGGTTGTAGGGGTCGACGGGGTAGTCGAGGAGGTTATCGGACGAACCTGCTGGTAGCAGAAGGGGATGAGGGAACTGGTGGTACCTTTACTGAGGAGGATCATGCACTGATGGGCATGCTGGAGGCACTCAGGAGGAAGTAAAGAGCGACAAATGATGGAGACATGAGGAGTGGAACCGAGGAGGCATCCACCTCATTCTTCACTGGAGACAACGCCGCCATGTATGCTCATCCATCAGAAGGTACTGACAACTCACTCGCCTTTGCATCTATATCTTCCCTTAAATCGTCAGACTGGATTATCGACTCGGGGGGCCTCTCGGCATGTGACGGAGAATGCTAGTGAGTTCTCCTCCTGCACTCACCTAGCATTGGCAGACAACATTCAAACAGCTGATGGTACTTTCCAGCCAGTAGTTGGTAAGGGTACTATAAATTGTACAGGTTCAGTAAAATTATCCAATATTTTGTATGCTCCATCTTTTTCAGTCAATCTCTTGTCGACCAGTTCTATAATCCTCCAACTAAAATGCATTGTCTCTTTTGATATTCCTAAGGTGATCTTCTAGGAGAAAGAGAAGAGACAAAGACTTGGGACTGACACTTGGCATGAGGGACTGTGGTACCTGGATCGAGAAGGGCTGGATTCAGCATTGGTGTCTATGGCAGAAAAGGCAGGAATGGGAGTGTTTGCAAAAACAAAAGTCTTTCATTTCACAAACTTTAAAGAATAGTACAAGAGTACAATGAATTCTGGGAAAGTACAACTATAGGAATCCGATCTGAAGACTATCGCTTTATCCCTTGGACGATGTGAACTTTGAAGACGATAGCCTCTGAAGAATGCAGCAACACTTGGACAAGAACTCTTGATCTCTGATGATCTTGAATAATGATCCCCTTTTAAATGAAGAACTTGAAACTCTATTTATAGAGTTCTAGAAATAACTATTTTATAGTTACACAATGAACTGCGCTGGAGACAAACTGTGCAAACTGCAATCTGCGCTGGCCATTGGGCAGTTGTTCGATCGTGGGCTAACCGTATTCAGACGCGTGGCATGGTTTGATTGAAATGCGCTTGGTCGTATACAGACGGTTGCCACGTGGCGAGCAATTGATGGCATGTAAGTTATCTTCAACAAGTTTGATGGATCGCGCCACTTGAATAGCGCTAGCTTCAGACTAGGCTCCCTTCTAGTCAATGGATAGCGCTAGGATTCAGACTTAGTCAAACTGCGCTGAGGTTGGACTGGCATACTGTGCTCAGGTTGGACTGGACAGCTGTTCTCGAGCGCCGTACTGCACAAGAAACGAACAGACTCTTCGCTTTTCGGGCTGTCAGGCTGTCAGAATTTGATCTTCTTGTCAGCTAATGATGGCGTTGCCACGTCAGCGTAGCGCGCTCGGGAGTTAGCGCAGTTCAGCCTCGCGCGTTTGATTTGTAGCGCAGTCTGTATACAGCGCAGTTCATTGAAGGGTGCGCAATTTAGACTTCTCTGCCTATTTGATGGATGCAACTTGATTTTTAGGACTCACAAGACCCCCTTCAAAGTTTTCAAATTTTGAAAATATTCAAAGTTTCGAAATACTTTGAATTTCGAATTTGAAATCAAGTTGCGCTTTGGTTGCGCGTTTGGAGGAATTAGCTCCGTCTTTCGCGGCGCAATCGGAGGCGACTGTTACGTTTCTGTGAGAAGACTATAAATAGTTTCATCTTCTATTCTTTTAATCTTTACTTGCTTTCAATTTCTCAAGAGAAAGAAACTCCTCTCCTACTCCGACTTCTTCTTCCTCCTCTCGTCGTCGACATCAATGGCGCCCAAGCGATCGGCCACTGAGAAGGGAAAGGCCCCTGCCGAACCTTTGACTCGTGTTGCACCGCGAGTATCTCGTCACGAGACGGGCCACCCAGCTCTTCAAGGTGAATGACGAACCATGATCGAAATCCTTTTTAGGGTTTTTGATGTTTTTGAACTTTCATGCCTCTCTCTTTTTAAAGATCGATGGTATTCTCAACCACTTGCACCACCCTATTTAGGATTTCGGCTGCATGTACAACAGTTTTCATTTTTATGAAAAATGTACCTTTGCGCAATCGGTTGGAGAGCGCTGACAGAGTGTTCAGCGCAATCCGTCGATTTGCGCATTGATGCGCAACTTGATGTTTTGCGCAAGTCGGCCGTTCTAGCGCAATCTGATGTCTTGCGCACGTAGGCTGTGCTGGCGCAATCTGATGTCTTGCGCACGTTGGCTGTGCTGGCGCAATCTGAGAGATTGTTTCACACAGCGCAATTGGATAAATTCTGAAGAAGTTTTAAATTTCTTTTGCATATACTGATCTTTGTTTCTTTGTTGATGCAGTTAACCTCAGAGAAGACCCAAACTATGAGGTTCTTGCAGGATCTCTGTCCGAATCAAAATTCAAGGAAGATCTCTCACACGTCTCCTTTCCTCTGTATGCTTTACCATCATCCCGGCAGGCTGTCTTGGTTGCACAAGATAATGATACTTTATTGTGTCTGATGAACGGGCAACCTCTTCAGACTGCTGACACTGTCACCCACAAGAAACCTCTATTTTTGTTTGGTGAGGCTTTTGATAAGAATTCTCAGCCAAGGCCACGCATGGAACAGAGAATCTTCCGACGGGACGAGAAGACGATATATCTGACAGAGATCTCCAGATGTCTTCCTCTGTCCAGATATGCTTTTGCGAGCTATCCCAGAAGAATGGAATGGGACATAACTCCGCTGCAGCAGGCCCGAGTGGGTAATATATGTGTTAAGAAGGGGCCAGACCATAAAGATGTATTCTACAGTTCTTCTGAGCGACATAGCTCCTTACTCAGAGGACTAAAACCCGGTTGCATCCCGCCGGAAGATTCTTCTCTGCTGCTACCAGTAAGAACTCCAATATTCGCAAATGAGTTTGCGAAGGTGGAAGGGAGGTATCCGGACCAAGATCTGCGATTGACAGGTCTTGTGAACCCGGAGAATAAAAGGTGGATCTGTGTGGTCAATTGGATATTGGTCCAATTTGAAGATCAGCTCAAAGAAATTGATCTGTATCAGGCAGTGTACGCCACTGTTTATGGTTTTCCCCCGAATCCACATCTATTCCTTGTGTTGGCGGAGAGATATAATTACAGGACTGGGACCTTCATGACACCGCGCGGAGAAATTAGATTAGCCTTGCATGAGATGAAATACATCTCTAATCCGTCGATAGGGATATCCCCTATGAAGAGTTTGTCCCGACAAATGATGAGTTGGACAGGCTACGTAAGGAAAATGCCAGCATGGTAGATGTTTTTGAGAGCTACTATGCCATTACAAGATTTGTTCTCTATACTACAAGAGTGGCACGGCCAGCACTTGCTATTCGACCAAGTGGTTGCCGTATCTTTTCCTTAACCATATTATTGAGAAGAAGACCAAAGAACATGAGAATTGCAATCCCAACTTCTTCAAACCGCTTAGCAATAGCGAGGTGATAGAGTTGATGGAGACGCACAACGAGATGGATATCAAGATTGAGGATGATCTTCAGTATCCTCCTTTCAAGAAAGGAGATATCGTCGAAAGCTACATGAGGATGGGTTACAGGCCCATGTCGAAGGAAGCCCAACTGGCAGGTTTCCTTACTTACTGGCTTCGACGATATGTCGTACCTGGGGCCAGTGCAGTTGACCGTTTCCATCGCGGTGTACTGTTTGCTGCCGTCCGTCTAGTTTTCGGCTACCGGATGGATTTGTTGTCAGCAATGACATGCAGGATGAACGCCGGCCTCCGTCTTTTCGTTGATTCGATGATTCGAGGAAAAGGCGAAAAGGGACATTTTTCTCGGCTGGAACTGCCGTATACATATCTGTTTGGATGGCTGCTTCTACACCATCCTTCCTTAATGAACCCTGCTATGGGGGCAGTGAGCGGCAGTTTTCTAAGAAGATATTCTGGATGTAAGTGGATCTATACCACTTTGAAAGACTGCAGGCGAGTCTTGAATCTGGGAAAATGATGGAATTTCTACTGTGTTCCACCTCCAGCCGGTTACGAATATGTATCGACAAATCTCATTGACTCGGTGAGGGTGCCACCTTTGGGTCGCACAACCTTCGATTGGCTGAGGATGATTCGGCCATCACATCTAGTATACCGGTTAAAGATGAATGTTATCTTGAACCCTATCTCCCAAGCCGTTTTGCACGCCAATTCGGCTACGACCAATTCCATGTAGGCAATGCCATAACATGCCAACAGGGAAAAGGTTATTTGATTGATGGAGCCCAGGCTTGGGCCTATTACAATGCCCGTGGCACAAAGACAACGTTCTCGATGCCGACAAGGAACGACCGTGGTCCGCGCATGTTGTATACTTATTCGATCTTTTATACGTCAGCAAATATTTTTGCTGAGAATTTCAATTTAACAGACAGCTTTGCGACGGTGACACGCTTTAGAAAAGGAGCACATGTTTTGTTGCCTCGTGGAAATGATGAGGAACACGAGCCCGCTGATGCGCCTCTAGAAGCTTCAAGGGAAGCCAATTTCCCTGAAGAAGTCTATGAACCGCTACGTGTTTCTTTGAAAGTTGTAAGATCACCGATCAAGGAGAAGAAGAGGAAGGCAGAAGAACCATCTTCTCATGTCTCTAAGAAGAAGACCGCTGTAGACTCTTCGGAAAGGGTCACTACTCGATCACAGTCTCGGCAACAGGCTGAGTCGGCTCACAGAGAAGAGGCGACGACCCCGACTTCCATCCAAAGACAAACACACATTGCAGACGTAAAGAGCCCTGAAGAACCTCTACGCATGAAGAAAATAGCTTTCAGAAAGAAAGTGACCACTCCCCCAAAATCTATCCATACATCTGCCCTGATAAGTGCTGCCGTCGGGGTTATGATGCCTTCTCCTACACCTGCTCTTGAGCCTCAGCAAGTGACAGATACACAAGAAGGAGCTACCAGTGCAGAGATAAGGGACAAGGTCGCAGACACAAAAGAAGAGACTGTGGAGACAAAAGATGAGGCTGCAGAAGCAAGAGAAGCGACTGCAACTCCGACCTCAATCAATGAGTCGGAATCATCTGTCTAAGTATTGCCATCTCCCACACTTGCAATGGAAGCTGCTCATCTTCCAGCTACACCAAGATCGCGTCGTGCTGAAGAAGATCGACTGATGATCGAGGCTCTGGATGGATGTGATTTCGGCTTCCATGACATAGATCCAGTCGATGCAAGTGATGATGAGGAAGCACAAGAGGATGGGGCAGATGACGAGGAAACATCGACGGAGGATGTTAATGACAATCTAATTCCGGAAGAGTATGCTGTTGTCCATGCATCCCAGGAGAAGAATGCTGCTAATGAAGTAGCACCGGTGGAAGCTATTGTCACCGATCAAAGAGGTATTGACTGATTTTGGTAATCTTCATATATAGATCAGATAACTGATGTTTTAACTTTCATTCATGCAGAAATTCAACCTTCTCCAATCCTTCCGGTATGCACTGACATGGTGCAGATAGAGGCGATAGCCAGCGGCAGCCGTCATCTATCAGGCGGCTCCGAAGCGGGAAGTAGTCAGGCAGTAATGTCTGAATGACAATCTTGTCATTGAACCCAGCGTTGGTAAGCTTGCCTTCATTTTGATCTTATTTTGATAGCCCTTAGTGACAGCAACCTGATGATGTTTATTTGATTTCGCAGAAGAAAATCCGGGAGGGGCAACTAGCTCCACTATGATTCCCCTGTCAAAAGAGGCTACGGCCAATGTTCAAGAAGCCGAACTTCCGCCTTCACAAGCATCTGCGGCTGAAGCTTCTGTAGGAGTAGTTGCTACACCTAGTGCAGTAGCTACCAACAAATTTGTAGTTGGTTCTTTTACCAATTTCTTCTTCAGTTCCTTGGGACCTTTGGTAGAAAGGGTAATGGAGAAAGAAAATGTTGGTTTCATCACTGTCAGAAGTCCAACTTCTTATCTGATCGGCGGCATCCGAGATCAAGGCGATGAAGCTCAGGCTGCTTACCTTGAACATGTGATGGATGAGCTGGAGGAATCAATCAAGATTTACAAAGATCTTAACCGAGGGGGGGTAGAGCTACTGGTGAATGCCGAGTTCGAAAGGATGACTCGAGAAGCTGAGGTCACGAAAGCTGATTTCAAGACTTTCTTGGACACTTTCGCCACGAAGTCTTCAGAGTTTGATTATCAGCTAAATATAGTAGCATCTACTGCTGGGGAGAAAGAGAAGAAGGTTGCTGATCTGAAAGCAGAGTTTGCTCGACTTCAAGAGGAGTTGAGAATCGTTCAACTTGCTCTTGAAGAATAGACCACACAGCATCAAGCTGCAGTTCAGCAACTAGACGTTCTGACCCATGAAAAGAATGAGTTTGTCAAGTTTCATCAGGATGAAATCGCTCGCCGACTAGTGACCTTGCCAACGTTTGATGCTGAATCTGGAATGGCAGAGGCTAGAAGGCGGGTGCTGGATTCTCGTGATGAACGACTTCAAACCTTGAAGCAGCAGATAGCTAATCTGATGACCCCTCCGGCTGAATAAGAAAACTTTCTATATTTTTTTATTTGTGATATGTCTTTTTGTAACGTCTTTTATCTTTGATCAATGAAAAGACACTATTTTGTGGATCTATTATTTGTTGCATATCCCGTTACGGATATAAATAATAGCGATAGAAAATATATTCAGAGGTTCAGGATCAGGACATGATATATTTTTTGATTTAGAAAATAATTATATTCATTATATCTGCTCAGAGGTAATGTGGATATGGCAGAATATAATTTTCTTTTCGAATATCATTATTTCAGTAGACAACTTAATCGGAGGTAATCAATACGTGACAAGTTGCTGATACGGATGAACGGATGAGTCGTCAGAATGTATGAACGAAATGAATCGTCGGGATGAACGGATGAACCATCAATTGGATGGAGTGAATGGGTGAACGGGTGAATGATGAACCGTCGTATGAATGGAATGAACGGATGAACCGTCAGAAGAATGGAATGAACGGGTGAACCGTCAAATGAATGGAATGAACGGATGAACCGTCAGAAAAATGGAATGAACGGGTGAACCGTCAAATGAATGGAATGAACGGATGAACCGTTAAATGAATGGAATGAATGTTGTGAAGAATACATCGCTTCGGTTCGCGTAATTGACTGTCTCAAGAATCTCTGCCTATAAATAGAACAGAAATTTAGATGGAATGATCAGTTTCAATTTTAAAACAAAATGTCGTCTGAAGATGCATCCAAGAAGGCTGAGATTGTCCCAAAGGTTGAAGAAGTCACTAAGGAACGTCCAGCTGAGCCAACCCAGCCAAAGCAGACGGAGGCGGGCGAAGGTTCGTCTGTACTCAAGCCGCCACGGGATATCTTGGACTTCCTAGTTGAGCCAGGGAATACTAAAGAAGAGGAGGCTATGAGGATGGCCGCTTGCGCGTTTCTAGTGAAATCGAGCAAGGATGTCGTCGGCGCTTTTGTCGACTATATTTTTGAAAAGGACGGCAGTGGTCATCGTCCTGTCTTTAAAGAGGACGATAGTGATTCTCGTCCTTGATATTATGTAACATCGTTTATGATGAAATAAAATCAAAATTTATTTATGAACTGTCTTGTCATATTTACAAGAAATTCTTTTTGTATTCATACATAGTACTTTTTAAGGAATTTGCCATTGATAGGCATCATCGCAACTCGACCGTCCCGCTCTGTGAGTTGATAGGCTCCATTTGAAAAGACTTTACTCACGATATAAGGCCCTTCCCATTTCGCATCAAACTTGCCTTTGCTCATGTGAGTCATAGTCATAGGACGTTTGACTGTTAGGACGAGTTCTCCTTTCTGAAAGGCTCTGACTTTAACTTTGCGGTTAAAAGCCTTCGAGATGCGGGCTTGATACAATTCAATATGTTGTTGAGCCAATAGCCGCTTCTCGTCGAGCGCCTCCAGTTCTTGAAGTCGAAGAAGATCATTATTCTCTGTAGTAAGTTCATTAGCGATGGCAATTCTCAAAGACGGAATTTGAAGTTCCAGGGGTAGAACTGCTTCACACCCGTACACCAGAGAGAAAGGTGTACAGCCTGTGGGGTTGCGGACCGTAGTACGGTAGGCCCATAGACATTCTCCAACCTTTTCACTCCAGTTCCGTTTGTTAGTAGACACAAACTTCTTAAGGAGCTTGATAATAGTCTTGTTGAAGGCTTCAGCCAAGCCATTAGCAGCAGGGTTGTAAGCTGTAGAGGCAACATTGTCAATCTGATGATCGTCACAGAACCTGGTGAACTTTTGACTGATGAACAGAGGTCCATTGTCGTGAATGATTCGTCGAGGTACACAAAATCTGTAAATAACATGGTGTTTGACGAAGTTGATGATGCTGCTGGTTTTGACTTCAGCTAAAGGTATAGCTTCGGCCCATTTGGGGAAATAATCAGTTATTGCTAGTATAAACCGATGTTCCTTAGAAGAAGGAGGATTGATAGGACCTATAATATCCATACCCCAAGCTTCAAAAGGCCAGGAAGCAGCAGTTGGATGAAGGAATTCTGACGGTTGATGGATGAAATCTGCATGGACTTGACAGGCTCGACATTTTCTTGCATATTCGATGGCATCAGATACCATAGAGGGCCAGTAATAACCCATTCGTCTGATACGATCTTGTAACTTAAGGCCGGGTTGATGTGCTCCACAGACACCATCATGAGCATCACGCAACACCTGCTTTGCTTCATCACCAGCAAGACAGCGCAAGAGTAGACCGTCATAAGTCCATCGATAGAGAGTCTTGGTGGTCTGATTATAGTAGAATCGAAGAGATCGTCGGCGAATACTCGTAGCCTCCTTAGGATCTTCAGTATGTCATGAACTACGAAGTCGAGGAACTCTCCAATCTTCATTGATAACATTGACTTCGGTGAAGTTACTGAACTCAATGTTGCGATTGTTTTCAATGCAGAACAACTCTCTGTTGGAAATAACGACCACTTGTTGTCTCTTGACGGGAATTGCTAAGACTGCTGCGAGATTAGCTAAAGCATCTGCCTCAGTGTTGCAAGCTCGTCGGACGTATTTAATAAAGAAAGCCTTGAATGATGTAGCCATGTAAATTGCTGCTTCATGATAGGGCACTAGATCTTGATGGCGGACATCGTATGTTCCTCTAACCTGATTGACAACCAATTTAGAATCACCATAGACTTCAAGATATTCGACTTTCAACTGTTTAGCTAATTGGAGTCCAATGAGCAAGGCATTGTATTCAGCCACATTGTTAGAGCACGGCTGATCTAAGGAATAAACTCTTTGGATAGCTAATCCTTCTGGAGAGACTAGAACAATTCCAACTCCTGCGACAATGGTCCCATTTGGTCCGATCCGGGATGCCCCGTCAAAGAACAGACGCCAAGTAGGAAATTCTTCAGAGATCATGTTAGATTCCAATGTTTCATCCGAAATTTCGTCATAAAGCTTAGATGTCTCCGGAACAGGATGAGCTACTAAAAAGTCAGCCAATGCTTGACCCTTAACAGACTTTTGCGGAACATAAACCATATCGTATTGGGCTAGCAGAATGGCCCATGTAGCTAGTCGAGAATTGAGTGTGCTGGACTTCTTCTTCAGTACCCGAAGAGGATTAACTCGGAAATTGACATGAATGGTTTGGCCAATAATATAATGCCGAGTCTTTTGAACAGCGAACATAAGAGCTAGACATTCTTTCTCAACCGGACTATAACGGTGTTCAGCACCAATCATAGTACGACTAAGATAGTAGATGGCTTGTTCATGGCCTTCTTTGTTCTTCTGGACAAGTAAAGCACCCAACGAATGATCCATAGCACGGACATACATTAAGAATGGTATGCCTGAGATCGGTGGCACCAAGACTGGCGGGTTCATCAGATACCGCTTTATATCATCGAATGCTCGTTGACATTCTTCGGTCCAAACGAAAGATACACCCTTCTTCATTAACTGAGTAAACGGTCTGCAGCGTCCAGACAGATTTGAAATGAACCTCCTGATGTACGCAAGTCGATCTTGGAATCCTCGTAGCTCTTTTAAGTTGCGTGGAGGACGCATCTCTTGAATGGCTTTGATCTTCTCAGGATCCACGTGTATACCTTTAGAGGTAATAACGAAGCCGAGAAATTTACCACTAGAGACACCCAAGAATGACTTGGTGGAATTCATTTTTAGTTGATGTTGGCGTATTAGATTGAAACTAATTCTTAAATCTTGGATGTGATCTTCCTTTAGACGACTCTTGACAGCAATATCGTCGACATAGCATTCGACAGTCTTACGCAGATGATCTCGAAAGATGGTACTCATAGCTCGTTGGTAAGTTGTACCAGCGTTCTTGAGACCAAATGGCATCACAGTGTAACAGTAGACTCCGCGAGGGGTGCGGAAAGAAGTATGTTTTTCATCTTCAGGGTTCATCCGAATCTGATTGTATCCAGAGAATCCATCCATGAAGGACATCCTTTCGAACCCACAAGTGTTGTCGATCATGACATCTGTAATAGGGAGAGGAAACTCATCCTTTGGACAAGCTTCATTAAGATCCCGAAAGTCGATGCAAACTCGAACTTTGCCATTTTTTTAAGACTGGAACAACGTTGGCTACCCAATCTGGATGTTGTTCTTCTCGAATAAAGCTACAAGCTATGAGCTTTTTGACTTCATCATCAATTGCATCCATCATTTCTGGCTTGAATCGCCTTTGCTGTTGTTTGACTGGCTTTGCATTAGGTAAAATATTCAGTTTATGAGTAGCAACTTTGGGATCTAAACCTGGCATGTCTCCATAATTCCAAGCAAAGATATCAATATATCCTCGAATAAGAAGAATTAATTCTTGCCTATCCGCCTCTGGGAGGTTCTTGCTGATGAATATTGGACGAGGCGACCCGTTTTCTCCTACGTCAATTTGAACCAATTGATCTTCGTTAGGAAGTTCTCGTTGTTCGAATCGGAGTTCCCATTGGGTGTCCATTCGTTGAACCCAAGGATCTGTTTCGGGATTTTTTTCGATATCCTCGTCATAGCCTTTCGGGAGTTCAGCGGAGACCATGTTAGAAGATACGATCAATCGATGAACTTGACCGATGCTGATGTCAGAATTCCATGATCTGGAATCAGAAGAGTTAGAGCACTCCTCACTATCGGATTCGGAGACTTCTGGAGATAAGACCGGAGGTGAAGTATATCCGAGACCTCTTTTCGTCCTGCTGTAGTAGATCTCTGATTTTCCTTTCGGAACAACCTTACGGATAGGAGTTCGTCTACCTTTACCATAATTGAGGCCATTCTTGAAGTCATAACCCATCTTCCGGATGATGTCTTTTGATTGTTGACTATAACGACGAAGTTAGAGACGTCCAATATCGTTATTTTTGCTATCATCTGTATAGCTGAATTTTTGTTCTGGCCCTTTACTAAAAAGTATTGGACTCTCACCTCTCTTTCGAGAAGGGACAACAAAATATGAGTCATCTGGATGTTCAAATAATACTTCCGTCTGAAGGGATTGTACGACTCCTATTGTAAATAACTGAAAGCTGTCTAGCATATCCAAATAGCATTTAGTATGATAAATGACATCAGTATACTGGAAAGTAGATGCTTTTTCATTGATTTGTACATCCATATTTACAACAGGACCTTTAGCCTTAGCTGGCTTGGCCAGATCGATTACAAGAGGAGGAACAGAAAAGCAAGGAGGTTTAGGCTTGTTGCGACGAAGATCGATAACAAGCGGCTCAGAAGAGGTGAGCTCCCTTTTATCCTTATTACGACGGAGGTCGATAACCAGTGGCTCAGAAGAGGTGAGCTCCCTTTTATCCTTGTTACGACGTAATTCGATCACCAGCGACTCAGAAGAGGTGAGCTCCCTTTTATCTTGATTATCACCAGTTGATTGCTTCTGGGCTGGCAGATGAATAGCCAGTGGTTTGGAGGATTGAGGATGAGAAACACGCCCTTTGACAGGTATGATGAGAGTGTCACTGGGCACTGCTTCTTGTTCTTCCTCGCCATCCATGGCCAAAACTACCTTCATAAACTCTTCTCTGTACATGCGAGCATCATTGCAATATGCTTCAACGCCTTTAAACGGGTAGAGGTCCGCAACTTCTTTTTGGACTTCTCCTTTGTTATCAACGTACTTGAAGCATTGATGGAGAGTAGAAGGAACAATGTTGTGTTCATGAAGGAATGGTCTCCCCAGAAGAGCATTGTAAGAACAACCATGGTTGTCTATAATGTAGAAGGTCACCTTTGTGCGAAGATTGCCAATTTAGAGTTTTAAGCGTATATTGTCTAAAGGTTCACTTCTTCCCTGGTTGAATCCCAGGATGGTGGTGATAGTGCCGGAGAGGCTATGCACTGGAATCTTCAGAGCATCCAACATCGTCTTAGGCATGATGCTGAGTGCTGACCCTGGATCTATCAGAATACGATCAACCTTCATGGTGTCGACATATCCTGTAAAGTAAAGAGGACGGTCATGTCGATTGTCTTCCATCAACATGTCATCTTGTGTGAAGGTAATATTTGGAATTAATTCCAGCACACTGTGACAATGGAGACAAGAGATAGGTTCTGATTCAGGTTTCTTGAGAAGAGTTAGGCAAGTGTCTGCCTGCATCAAAGCCTCACTCAGTGTTTCTCGAGTCTCTTTAGAGAGGCGTAAGAGCTCAAAGATAGACAGCCTAGTCGGTGTGTTGGCCAGTTGAGCCAATATGTCAAAGTTATATGGCTTCTCCAGTCCAGAGGGGGATGACTTCTTCAAAACTTTGTCGAAGCGGACTTGTTGTTTGCTTTTGTCAGCTGCTGCCGGTTTAGGAGGAGTTGGCTCCACAACCGGTAATGATGTAGAAGGGATGCCCTCTGTAGAGACATGCTGCACTGGAACAACCTCAGAAGACGAAGCAGGATCCTCCTGAATTTTGGGATGCTCCCGTAGATAGGTTTTTCCTGACCTGGTGCCCAATAGGATCTCTTCTTCAACTATGGGGTCAAAAGACACCATATTGCAGCTCTTTGTCTTGTCCTTGGAGCGTTCTTTTTGCTTGGAGGAAGAAGGAACTTCGAAATCTGAAACAAGATCAGGATGAATCCACATGATCTCGCCATTATCAAGGGATAAGGGGATAAGGGGACAAGACCTTCACTTCGTGGAGGAGGAAGATTTTCAATCTCAAGAGTGGCCCTGGGGATGGGGATGATGCCACTCTGCACCACTTGTGGCGGAAAGTCACCGAACTGTACAGAAATCATATTGGCTGTAACAGTCTTTTCATCCTGTTGGAGAGTGATGACACCGGCGTTGACCAACTCTTGAATCTTGCCTTTGAGCACATAGCATGTCCGAGTAGGATGCCCTATGAACCTGTGATAAACACAATACTTAGGGTGGTCAGTCTTACCAACTTCGTCAGGCTTCTTCGGGTCAGGGAGTTGCAATTTATTGCTTTTAAGCAAACAATCGAAGATGCTCGCTGTATCATTTTCATCAAAGGAATACTCTACTTTTGGGCAAGGTTCCTTTGGTGGAGGTGCAGAAGGAGTAGAGGTAGACGTGGGTTGAGCCACGTTAACGGCCAAAGATTCTTTGCTCTTGAGGTTGATGTTCAAGGTTTCTTTGCCCTTGCGGTTGTTCTGGCGATTACCGCTACCGGATGCAGAAGATTCATCTAGATCAGGATTAGACATATGTACCCCCAACTGTTTGAACTTCTCGGCACTCACTTCAGCTGCTTTAGCGTTGACGATGAATGACGGCCAGTCCTGGAACTGTGTTGACCCCGTCCACATGCTGATGATAGGCAACAAGTTTGATTTACAAGTGTCTATCGTTACAACAGATGGGGTTCCGGGAGACATTTTAAGTGCTTCTCGACGGAATCGTTCAATGAAACTCTCAGTAGTTTCATTATGTCTTTACTTGATCTTGTTGAGGGCAGATATAGTCATATCGTTGATACCCTCGTAGAATCGTTCCAGGAACATCTGCTTGAGCCCGACAAAGGAAGTGATAGAGCTGTCAGGCAAGCTGCGGTACCATCATATGCTGTACCGGCTAAGCAGCTGACGAAGACTCTGGTAAGAAGAGCATCGCTTGGCTGGAGCTGGACAGTCATTACCTCGAAATGGTTAATGAACTGACTCGGAGAAGTGTTGCCGTCAAACAGCGTGATCGTAGGAATTTTGTACTTTGGAGGGAATGGGACTTCCTTCCATTCCACTGGATAAGGTTGTTTGATCCCCAGCCTCTGTAGACCGTCTTTCTCTTTGAAGGCCTCGAACTGATTACGTAGTAGTTTTATAGCCTCATTGGCATCTCCTGAGGATGGAGAAGTAATAGGCTGGCTTACCGGGTTAGGAGGAGGAACAGCATGGTAAGCACTACCCCCAGCCCCTGAATGACTGGGTGTAACTTGAATAGGTATTGAGGCTACTGGAGGAGATGGTACCCCCAGACCTGAATTGACAGGCACCGATGATGCTATAATCTCGGGATTTACAGCAGGTGCAGTCGATGATACTGTATGTTGAGCTATGATAACAGTATGCATACTTGTGATCATTTCAGCTATGGTCTTCAATTTATCTTCCAGTGCGGCGATTCGTTGCTCTTGACTTGCCGAACTAGAAGCGTATGGATCTTCAGTAACAACATAGGCTGACACTTCTCTGGGTACAGTAGAAGACACTGTCTGCTCAGAGCTTTCGCTATATGCATCGTAATCAGAGAAAGAATCATCTCCTGAGTGAGAAATGGAGAAGTGACCAGAGGGATCTTGGAGAAGATTCCTACGACCGACTGTGTCTCGACTTCGGGATCGGGTGTGTCGGAATACTCCTTCAGAGGACTCATGGAGTAAATCAGATATCGTTGACTGGGCTTACGGGGTTTGTCGTGCTTTGAACACTTCCTACCCCAGTGTCTCGGGAAGCCATATTTACAGAGGCATAGAGCACCTTGTCTTCGTCTTCTGACATTGGTTGAGAAGTTAAACGGTCGAAGACAGATCGTTTTGTCGTCTGGCAACAACACTTAATAACCACCTTGTGATTACAATGGTATTCCAATGGTTGAATTGGAGGTGTTGAGGTGTTGTTCCGCTTCTGTTTGAGGTGTTCCCGAAGGTCAGGGATATATTCTTTGACGACATTCGGAACATGATTCCGATTCTTCAGATGCTTTGTCCCGTGAGTATACAGAGAAGTACTTAACTCGTTGGCATAGGTGTTGGGATTTTTCCTCTTGGAAGTTTGCTTTTGATGCAAGTTCGCCTTCGACGTTGGTTGCTTGCGTTTATTGAGATAAGTTCGTAAATCGGCAAACTCACCCCCATGGGCTTCTGTCTAAGACACCAGCAATTTTTCCTGTTTTGAGCGGGATATCCGAAGAGTTGGGAGATCTTGGAAGTGTGCTACTGGAGTAGGCAAAATGCCTCTCTGATCAATATTCTTCCCATTAGCAGGGAGAGAAGAACTCTTGTTTGAGAGGGTTTTGTACTGTTTGGTGCCGAGACATGTTCAGATGGATCTTTCGAGGTAAAAACCGGAGAAGACTGAGAAAAGTCCAAAGGGTCTTTTTCTTTATTTTGTGAAGAAGGGTTGGCCAAAAGAGCGTTTCCCTCTGTTGTTTTTCAGATTTTTGGACTACGGAAGATTGAGAAAAGACCAAAGGGTCTTTTTGTTTGTTCTGTAACGGAGGAGGAATAGCCAAAAGGCTACCCCCTGTGGGTTGCGCAGGAATAGAAGAGGTAACAACCTGCACTCTGGAAGATATGACAGATGGCTCCTTGGCCATAGAACCAACAGGGGGCGCAACCTGTGTTCTGGAAGAAGCAGCAAGTGAAGCCTTAGCTACAGAGGGCTTAAGTTGCGCTCTGGTTGAAGAAGTAGTAGATTGTGCATGAGGGAAAGAGGTCGTCAACTGGGCCAGAGGGAGAGGGGTCTTGGACTTTGCCATAGCAGCATAAGTTGTAGATTGCGCTGTGGCAAGAGGAGTAGTTGTCACGCCCTGTCACGCCCCGCTCCCGTAGGAGCGATCGTCCTCGCTAAGGCGTGATGCCGCACGGGCCTAGGTTGCGCCCGTGCAAGGCCAATTCCAGAAACGGCCGATTTGAGCTAGGCCACAGAGTCGCACAGAGTGTCCCCATTGCAGCGGAAAGTAAATGAACACAAGTAGAAGCGAATTCGAACTCTTTATTGATATTCAAGAAGTTTACAAGCGGCGCTAGGCCGATATTACAAGTCGCTCAAGCTCTCTCTCTCTGAAACATAAAAAGGGCGTGCCAAGTGGCTTACAACATGGAATGATTCATGGCGATGTTCCGATACATTATGTCCTGTATAGGGTGCTTCAGCTTCTTGGCAACGTCCCAAGGCCCCGGAGTTGGCTCCGCGCCTTAACACGTTCTATGGAAGCTCCGCACCCGCCGGCGTCTCCTGCATCCTGCAAGCAGACTGTGGGGTTATCAGTACATTGTTATGCACTGGTGGGGAGGCTAGCTCGCCCACATGCTATCATTACCAAACACGTTCTATTTACTTTTATGCACCGTCTATCATTCATTGTCTTTCTAATCTTGCCTTAGGATCAGTTTCATGGCATATTTCATAGCCTATCTCGTGTTGCTGAATACAAGTGTCGGATGGAAATACATGCATGACTTACCCATACTTACCGTCCGGCCTTCCCTGTCCAAAGTAAACCAAGTTAGTCAACAATTCATAGGAAATAACTTGACGTGCTACATGTGAACTTTCAATGTCAAGGGCGTGTCCCTACCTCGGGTCCTAGCACGTCGTAGGCGTATTTTCTAACTCCTTTGCCGAAGTACTCTCGATTATCTGGTGTGTTATATTCAAGCCTGTTCAGAAGGTACTTCATTTAGTTAACTTAGACTACTTTGATTTCAATGCAAGGACTTGCACGTGGATTGCCACCAGCAAAGCCCACTTAATCTATATGCATCGGTCGCGGGCATCACAAGCCAATTTGGACATGTCTTCCCCCTTGGTAATTTCTCACCTATCATGGCGTGCGCTTGGTACACCCTGATAGTCTTTTGAATTACCCGGCCTTACGTCCCCTGGTGGCCAAGCCCGCACTCATGCCTGTACGTAAGCCAAACTTTATTTCCGTCCGGACCGGCAAGTCCTTCACACTTTGACCATGCCGCTGGAAATACCCTTATTTCTCCTCTCCCCCGTATACGATGGAGGTGTCCACGACCATTTCGTTTATTTTTCATTTTAACTCAACGGCTGTCTCCGAGCCGTAGGCTAACCCTTAGCCTTAATGCGTTATCGACCAGGTTGGCGTCCGTGCAGCGCGGGTAGCGAGCCCCGTTGCACGTGCCCGTCATACCTGTCGCTAACCATTCCTTTCTTTCTTATCTTTTATTCATTCCTTCTTTTCTTTTTCTTTCACTTGTTTGTTCGTTCATTGATTCAGTCACGTATTCATTCATTCATTCGTTGGTTCATTCATTCACTTATCCATTCATTCTTTCATTCACACATTATGCAACTCTCCGTGCGGGAGTTGCCTTGGCGACCCATCGGTCCCAAAATCTTTCAATGTTGCTATACTCTACTCGGAACGACTATGTTGATAGTCTTCCCGTTTCATTGTTGTAAACCATTCATTGTTTTATTGTTTGAACGCATAAGGGACTTGAGCGTAAGCATGTGCCTTAGCACGAGCGTGGAGCGCGGTGCGAGAGTTCTCGTATTTTCCATGTTCTTTTTCCATATTCTATACAAGCATACAAGATAGGATTAATCCCTTAGCTAGGTGCGTTGGGTCATTTTATTAGCATGCGCGGTGTTATCGCCTAGCAATTTCAGTAATAGTGCCCGTATTGTTATGTGTCTAGGCTAAGCAAAGACGGGTTCATCGGAGCCACCCACCTTAGCGATATTCGCATCGGCCGAGCGATACTCCGAGCGCGCCTTTGAAAGTCTAAGTCTGGATTCATCTTGACGGGCCAATGTAAGCCTTGCATCGATTCTTCTTCTGGTCGATGCCAACTCTTCGGGTCGACGGCTCGTTCGAGTCGTTGCACTTGCCGTTTGAATCGGCGTTCCGCTAGGGCGGAGCGAGTCATTACAGTAGTGTGCTACGCATGGGCTATAGGAGCTCTGGATTGCGCTTTAGCAGAGAGGGTGATGGATTGCGCAGGAGCAGAAGTGGATACTGGCCTTCTGTCAGAAGAAACAACAGGCTGCGCAGAAGACTTCGGGATCCACTTTGAATGGACCTTGCTCTTGGCAGAGGTCACAGTGCGCCGAGTAGCACCAGAGTTGATCATCGCTTCGTAGGCAGTCTGGTTGACCTTCACAACCAGCGTCTTCTACGTCTTTCTGATAGACGCAGACGTCACATTGAGTTGTCACTTCCTCGTCGGAGGAGAAAGTCGTCCCCAGCAGAGTCGTCATTTTGTTTGCAAAAACAAAAGTCTTTTATTTCACAAACTTTAAAGAATAGTACAAGAGTACAATGAATTCTGGGAAAGTACAACTATAGGAATCCGATCTGAAGACGATCGCTTTATTCCTTGGACGATGTGAACTTTGAAGACGATAGCCTCTGAAGAATGCAGCATCACTTGGACAAGAACTCCTGATCTCTGATGATCTTGAATAATGATCCCCTTTTAAATGAAAAACTTGAAACCCTATTTATAGAGTTCTAGAAATAACTATTTTATAGTTATTCTGGATTGCGTACAATGAACTGCGCTGGAGACAGACTGCGCAAACTGCAAACTGCGCTGGCCATTGGACAGTTGCTCGATTGTGGGCTAACCGTATTCAGACGCGTGGCATTGTTTGATTGAAATGCGCTTGGTCGTGTACAGACGGTTGCCACGTGGCGAGCAATTGATGGCATGTAAGCTACATAATAAATGTCAGTTATCTTCAACAAGTTTGATAGATCGCGCCACTTGAATAGCGCTAGCTTCAGACTGCGCTCCCTTCTAGTCAATGGATAGCGCTAGGATTCGGACTTGGTCAAACTGTGCTGAGGTTGGACTGGCATACTGCGCTCAGGTTGGACTGGACAGCTGTTCTCGAGCGCCGTGCTGCACAAGAAACGAACAGACTCCTCGCTTTTCGGGCTGTCAGGCTGTCAGAAGATTTGATCTTCTTGTCAGGTAATGATGGCGTTGCCACGTCAGCGTAGCGCGCTCGGGAGTTAGCGCAGTTCAGCCTCGCGCGTTTGATTTGTAGCGCAGTCTGTATACAGCGCAGTTCATTGAAGGGTGCGCAATTTAGACTTCTCTGCCTATTTGATGGATGCAACTTGATTTTTAGGACTTACAGGGAGGACTGAAGATGAGTTCGAGTATACATTAATACTCCACCATAAGAGGTTGTGACACTCCTCTTTTTTACTTTAAGTATATTGTATCCAGCTATTTATGAAAAAACAAATAAGGAGAAACTAATATGTGATGCATGTGATTTAGACAAACTTACTAGAAGCTCATATGTTAGTACGGGTCATAGGAGCTCATCTGCTTTTGATGTAATATACTTTGATGTTTGGGGGCCATGCGTCATTACTACTATGAATGGTTACAAGTATTTTGTTTCCTTCATTGATTGTTCTTCTCGTGGCACTTGGTTGTATTTGATAAAGAATAAGAGTGATGTATCTACCTGTTTTTGAAAGTTTCATAAACATGTCCAGACTCAGTACAGGACAGTGGTGAAGGTACTGAAGTCTGACAATGGGACAATTTATACCAACAGAGCACTTGCGGAATACTTGTCAGCCCAAGGGATATAGCATCAAACCACCTGTGCATACACACCAACAAAAAATGGAGTAGTAGAAAGGAAGAACAGACACCTTGTAGAGGTGGCACGAAGCATGATGCTCGATATGAATGTCCCACAGAATCTGTGGGGGCATGCAGTGTTGACAGCAACTCAACTAATCAATAGGATGCCTTCGAAGTTACTAGGATAGAAGTCTCCATGTGAAATATTGCAAGAAAATAATAGTGGGATACTTCCATTGAAAGTGTTTGGCTGCGTGTGTTTTGTGAATGACAACAGACCGTCAGTTGGGAAACTTGATCCTAGAGCATTCAAGTGCATCTTCGTATGTGTGCTGGAGCCCATTAGAGAAAAAATTTGTGAGCATGGATGTACACTTCATAGAGCATGAACCATACTAACGTCAGGAGGAACATCAAATAACTCACATGATACTGCAAGTATGAGACGAAAGAGGGAGATTGGTGAAAGCCTGGTGATCGATTTAGGAGTATAGTATAAAAGCACGATTGAGGGAGAACAGAAAAGTGAAGAGGAACAAGGGGAGGAGATGAGAGGTGTTAGGGAAGATACTTACCTACAACATGAGAGGGAAGCAAACTGCAAGACCAGTACTTACAGTGCCAGTGCCAAGTCCCTTGTCTACGTCCGTCTCGACTCCTGATGTCATATTCCGCTCCCGTAGGAGTGATCGTCCTCGCTAAGGCGTGATGCCGCACGAGCCTAGATTGCGCTTGTGCAAGGCAGGTTCCATAACGGCCGATTACAGCGGCAGCGACGAGATCGTCGCACAGAAGTCCCAAGCAGAAACATTGAATATGCAGCAAAAATTTGAACCAAACACCATTTATTCAAAAGAAGCTCTTTATTGATATTTAACAATCAGATTACAAAGGCGCAAGGCCAAGATTACAAGTCGCTCAGGCTCACTTTTCTCTCATTTTTACAAGTCAGTCAGCTCTCTCTTCTCTCAATTCAACTTGACGAGCCAGCGGATGCTTCAGAGGGCGATGTTCATACATTATGTCTCGTATAAGTCCAGTCTTCCTCGCGGCCGCACGTCTCGAAATGCCAAGGAACTACGTGCCTCGACGCATCCAAGCGAGCTCCGTGCCTTTCGATCTTCTACATGTTCCTGCACATAAACACTGTGTGGGTGTCAGTACTCAACTGTACTGGTGGAGTGAGCTCCTCGCCCACCCATACAAAATCGACACGTTCATTTTACTTTGTGCAACTTATCCTTTCGATTGTCTTTCTAGTCTTGCCTTAAGATCAGTTTTAGGACATAGACGTCTGACCTACTCGTTGAGCCACGTTATAGTCGTGCCATAAAGCCTTCGTGAATCGCGATTGAGGCAGTGCCTCATCGCCTGGTAACTTGTCCAAACTTAGTGTCGCAACGACGAAGTCGTGCCATGACTTTTATACTTGTCTTGTGTGCCTCTAGGCCATTCTCGTGCCAACGACGTCAAGGTGACGACTCATGCAGGTTGGGCTACTAGACTTAGTTCGTGCATTCAAGATCGAGGGCGTGCCTCGCAACTAGTCATGACTTATTCATGTTATCGACTCAAACAAGACTTGTGATCTTAGTATCACTGACACAAACTCCCAACGCCACGTCTCGTGCCAAGCACAGTGTCTACATTGCAGCCAAATCTTAGACCCAAACGTTGTGTTGCAGGCCGAACACATATTCAAGTTATTTGACTCAATCCAAAGGCATACACGCGGATAGCCGCTATTCTGCCGACACATCTATATAAATGCGGTCACTGGCAATGTCAAGCTATCTCAAACATGGCTCGGGATATCGGACCGTCCCTCACCGCTGGTAGCTAGCCCCGGAGGCGCCGAACTCCCATGCGGTTCATCCAGCATCCTACTTTAGCCAAACTCGCTCCCCCCTTCCCCCCGGAACGACATGATCCCATGGCCCCGGCGATCATGTCGAGGAAGACTACGCCTTGTGCACAAGTTGTCCAATGACCATGCAGACTCATCTTGATTAACTATGTCTTGATTCATGTTACTTTAGCCTTCACATAAAAGTGTTGTTATCATAAACATTTCAAATCTTAGGCTTCTTACAGTTGAACTAGAAAAACTACAATGTCCTAAAAACGTGGTAGGGAGAATACAAACTTTTGTTAGTTCAGTTGATTACTACTGTTATTACTGCTATGCTAGTTCACTTGATTATGTTTTACATATTGTTGTTGGTTTTAATATGTTATTTGGTTTTATTTCTTACATTACTAATTTATTGTTATGTATATTTTTATTACTTATTATTTTTGTGTCTCACATCGCTCGAGCGTGCGCCTTGTTGTGCCTCAGACGATATGGACTCTTTGCGCCTCAAATGCACCTTGCGCCTTTGACTACCTTGTCGGGATCTTAATATTGAGAAAAGGCAAGTAACTTCAAATTCAATGTATGCTTGAAAATGGTAGAAAAATGTAAATTTCAAAAGCATTAAACAATAGCTCCTAGGCATATTATCCACATCAAACCCATTTTAGTCCAATTACTAAAGTGATTAAATCATAAATGGTAGTAAAAACATGAAAACATTCCAATACTATTTGATTTTAAATATAAGCATACTTACGTGCGATCATATATTTGACATTCACACTGGCAGCAGAAGTAGCATGAGTAAGGATAGACTTTCAGAAACCGAACCTACATATGGAATATACCGTTAAACCAGCCTGCACTTTCAACAAACACTGGTTGCCACACAAAATATTGATTGTACAAAC
>JANAVB010029186.1:0-35573 GCA_029216955.1 Iris pallida | reverse complement strand
AAGAGTAGTGTAATATCAGATGTCTGCACCGGAGTCACAATGTCCTAAACAGAGTAATATAGGTTATGACATGTTCAATACAAAGAAAATGAAAGCTACAATGCAAACTATATGATTTCTAGGTCAAACTAGGTCAGAGTCAAACTTGGGTCAACCATGGTCAACGCTCTAGTCAACTAGGTCCATCCTAGTCCAGTCAATTCTCACTAGGCCTAACCAAGCCTAGGCTAGCAAACATACACCATCACAAGTCATAGAGAACACATATTACATATATACTTGCTTACATTCATTCATATTTTGAACTTGCATTCATTCAATCATAGGCATATTTACATAGATGCTTGCATTTCTACATTCATTCATGCATTCATTTCTTAACATATATGCATTACATTTGATTATTAATTCACGGCATTTATGCATACTATATATCTATCACGTATGTTATCTAAACATGCATAATACATTCATCCATTCTATTCTTTATACATATGCATTACATGATTACATGTCATTACCTACATTAATGATTACCTATACATTACATTTCATATCATTATTACATATATATATATATAGACACACATACACATATGAAATTACCATATATATATATATTATATATATATTATATATATATATATATACATCTATGAACAAACTTTCGGATACAACTCAACCTATATCTCACTATAGGCTAACACACTATATCACAAAGCCTATACCCTATCACAATATCAAAGTAGGATACACATAAAGGTATCAAATATATGACACTTACATGTAATCTATAATACAATATACAAGCATACCAGTATACATGAAAAGAAAAGGAAGGAAGGAAGGAAGACTGAGAATCAACAATTCCAAACCAACCCACAATGCAACCAAGCCAAAACTTCATTAGCAAAACTGAACCCAAAAACCTGAATGCCATGATAAATCCAAAACCTAAATTCAATACATAAGCCAAGTTCAAGTTCAACATGAACTGAAATACATGGAACCCAACCTGAGAATAGCTCAACAAATAAAACATCACAAAGCCATGTAAAAACTGAAAATCAACATACAATCAACTAGCAATAATAAACATCACAACCCAAATACCATGTGTGTGTGTATACAACCTAGGCTAGGGTGTATCTCAGCTGAGCCATGTATGAGTGATGTGTGTTAATGTGTCTCAGGTTACATGTGTGTGAGTGAACATTTGTGTTAGTGACAGTGGGTAGCAGTAGTGTGTGTGTGTGGGTACAAGCTAACAGTGTGTGTCAATAGGGATATTAGGAAAACTGTTCTCAGCTCATGTGTGTAATAATTCAGTTAAAACAGTGCAAATTCTCATATTGGTGAATGTGTAGGGTGATTTCAGGATATGTCCAAGTGCAAGGCTTCAATGCTCACTCATTGGTTTCCTGTGTGTATATGCATGTCAGTGGTCCTCAGTTTTGAAGTATTCAGAAAAAGAAAAATAAGATATTACTAATCTTTTCAAAAATGTTAATCGAAATCCAATTTCCAACTTAGTGCAATTACATATATACAATCTTAAAACCAAATCCAATGTCTAACCTACATCACAGTGAGAGTTACAATATAAATCAAGACAATCAAAATCGAAATCAGAAAATCCCAAATCAGTCTCATGTAAACACAGTTTTCTGAAATGATAAGTTTTGAACACCAAAAACTCAACCAATTCACCCAAAACAAAACCCTAGATCATAGCGTATAGGTTTAGCTAGATAATAGTATGTTAAACATCAATAATAACATGAAATTAGCATTTACATTGCGAATTAAAATTGGAAAAACAAAGACTAATTTCGCTGATAATAACTGTATCAGGAAAATTTAGGATGTTGAGAATTAAACATCGAAAACAAGTTAATATTACAATTTATTGGTTGGTAAAGACTCGTGTATATGTCAGTGTGACCCTCAAGTCATCTTGTGTCCACATGACGAGACACAACGTGTTCAAATCACTCCAAATACACATACACTAAAACTGTGCACTGACGGCGTCGTGGAGACACGTGGCCGTGCACATGTGTTCGCCTAGGGTAGGTCTATGTGTCCTGAGCCTGCAACGTGTCCACGTGGTGTCGTGTCGTGTGTGGGAGTGCATATCAAGGAGGTAAATTCACGTGTGTGCACACAGTGAAGACCCAGTGCGGGCCAGATATCTCCCCGTATCGTGTGTTATATGCTCCCAAATTTTGGGAGCATAGTGTCGGTGATTGCCCCAACATCTCCCCAAAATCCCATGTATCCTTGTGTTCTGATTGAGGAGAACGAAGGGTCGGGCAGCAGGACACTGCCTACGCCTGTGCAGTGACAAGTTCGTGTCCAGTGCTGACACGACACGACACAAAATAGGACTCAATCATGGGGGAAATTAACATACATATATAAAACAACAATTTCATTCAAACACTTTTCAAAAATAATAAAATAAAATCTATTGAGACATTTCAACAAACACATACATAGACACATTGATACGTGTCCGATATGGACACGAAATAGACACAATTTCTAAACAAATTCGAGGGACAACTAGGGGACACCTAGATATACACACACATGCAAAGAAATTAGAATAATAACACAACTTAAGGAGTTTTACCTATAGGTGCAAATAGCAAGAAAAAGCTTCAAATGTGGGATGTTCTCCTTGATAGCCAAATGCCCCAAATTAACCCAAAGCTGGGATTCCTCTCCATAGACAACCAGTAGAGGTTGATTAGATTCATATGCAAAAGATTTGGGTCAAAAAGGATTAAAAGTGAGGAAGTTATGAATTAGAAAAAATTGCTATTTACCTATTTCTTTAATTTGTTAAAATATTACAAAAGAGGCAAGAACGATGGAAGAAAGACTTTATAGGGTTGAGAATCCCTAGGTGGCTGGTCATAAAGGATAAAATTAAGGTTAGGGTTTCAAGTCATGGGCCATGGGCCAAGTTTCATAAGTCATGGAATTAAATCATAAGTCATAAGTCATGAACCTATTCATTATTCCTCCTATTTCAAACTAGATTCTAAATAACTAAACTAGGGTTGAGTTAAGTTAAACTAGGGTCACACCATGCTATTCAAGTCACCACAACTAGGGTCAACATCTAGGTTAGTCACTTAAGTCACAACTAGTAAAAGTCAAAATCAACAACCATCAATCCAATAATTAATCAAATAATTCTAATAAGTCAAAATAACCAAATTATCCTTAGGCTAAAAATGATAAATAAAAATTCCAAACACATGGTTAGGCTCTAGGGCAGACAATCTCTAGGGTTTCACTAGCAACACATCAAAATCATAAGTCATGACTTAAAACAATTTTAAATTGATTTAAAAATCACCAAAATTCATAATATGATATAAATATCAATAAATAATAATTATAATTACAAAAGTTCAAAATTACCCTCATTTGGAAAACTGGGTGTTACAAGTCTACCCCCTTAGAAAATTTTGTCCTCGAAATTTAGATGGTCGTACTCTTACTAGGTTAAATCTCCAACAATCAAGGTCAAGAATACTATATCTAAAACATGAAAATTATGGTCCTACTGGTCGTGATATCACGATCTTGATCAGGGTCACTATACTATCTATCACAGCACAAAATATCCTGACAGGTACTAATGGAATCACACAACAAGATGAAATAAAGAACAGAAAAGACAAACCTGCTAACCCGTCACCAGTAGCGTCGGTCTACTCGACTGTCAGCGCAAAAGCCGTGCCCCTCTGGGGTATATCCCTCCAATGGTGTGGGGCACGATGCTGCGCTACAGGTGGCCTAGCTCCCTCTATCTAATCTATGACACTCAAGTAATATCTACACTGATATTCCACTCAATTATAATAGGGCACCATCTATATGGTATCTATTATGCAATCTGATAATCATACCCGTCTATCCAGAACCATGTTATCAGAATTCTCGTCACACCAGTAAGTATGGCTGCAATAATCCATAGAGTCTGTAACTAATGTACATACCTCTAGAATCATGGTATTTAAAATTTTTGCATTGCCGCTAGCTTGGCTACGAAAACTTTAAATTCCCACACCCAAGAAATACATCCAAATCAGACTCTATCTCATCGCCAAACCAGCTAATATGGCTGTAGAAGACCGCTAGATCCCATGACTGAGGCAACCTAGCCCATAATGTTATCTTGGTAGAAAATAAAGTCAATAATGAATACCAAGAATCAATTTCAACGATAAACAAGGAAGATAAACAAATACTGTTAGAATCAAATTTTGAGATAGTTTATAATGAGATTGTAGAAGCATGGAAAAGGATAAAGAAAGATCCATGCGGCCAAGGATCCCCATGCGGCTCAGAGATCACATCCAGCTCAGGGATCCATGCGGCTCAAGCGTCTATGTGGCTCGAATAGTTCCATACGGCCCAAGAGGAACCACGTGGCCTTCAACAGCTCTCCCCTTTTGTCTGTTACTGCATTTAATGTCTTGACGGCTGACAGTTCTGACAAATGACAGCTCTGACATAAAGATGCAATAATGACTCTGTCATAATGACAGACTCCTACGGAAACGAAGAAAATCTATGACACAAATCCATCAATCCCCAAAGACCTTTATGCGGCCTTGACACGTGGACAGTCGCATGCAGCTCAGACAAGAGGCTACCCCATGCGGCTCAGGCAGAGGCTACCCCATGCGGCTCAGACAGAGGCTACCCCATGCGGCTCACGAGAACTATCTTCATGCGGCTCACTGAGAAGCCACCCATCATGCGGCCGCCTACGCTCATGCGGCTCATATCATCTCCATACGGTTCAAATGTTCAGAGGCCACTCCCAAACAGCCTTGACACGTGGCCAGCCCTATGCGGCTCTGCCGGGAGCAATCTTCATGCGGCTCAATTGGCTCGCGGTTAAGACACGTGCCAGAAGATTAGTTTTGCCAGCGTCCCTACAGCTAGCAGCCTAATAATGGTGTGAGACGTGGTATTAAATCGATCAAGATTCACCAACAAATCCCAACAAAGTATTGGGATCAAATGAGATCATTTGCAATCAAGCAAATTTAACACGTGGCAGGAGATCCGAGCTTGGCATAACAAATCATGAGGATTTATGTCAATCATCATTAATTACCCACAGAGATTTGATGCAATCACATTAATTGCTCAGATCTATCATATTCAAGATGAGCGGCCCAGATTCATTGATTCTTAGCCGTCGACTTTTGAGAATGGGCAATCATTGCAAACCCTAATGATGCTCCACCACTCTTATAAATAGCAAGGTGCCATTCCCTTACAAAAAAAAGAGGAGAGTACAGACAGCAAAAAGAGAAGGCAGAGAGCACATCCCCCTCGAATCCAGAGAGTCAATGAGAGAATATACAAAGATCGAAAGGAGAGCATTTCTTCATCAACGCCAAGCAGTTCTTCTACAGTGCCAAGGTTACACCCGGTCGTCCAAGGAGTAAGGTAGAGCTGCCGTCGCTTTTTCGAGCCTCTATCGTCACCCCCCAGAATCTAAAATAAACAATTGTACTTAGATTGCTGTACCTAGGTTTTTGTTCCTAGGCTTTCTTTGTACAAACGAGTTTGTATTGTGAAGTAAAAGTCCAGTCCTCCGATAATTGTTCTGTTCTTTTATATTTCATGACAAACACGATGGCGACTCTGTTGGGGACAAACTTCTCCACGGCTGAGGAGTTGGTGACGCAATCGAATACAGCCAAACTTGGCTCCACGCAACAGAAGATGGTCGTCCGCTTCGACCAACAGGCGTTTGAAGAAATGCTCTCCGACGGGAGCGCTGGCCCGGTCCAGAAGCAAACCCGCACAAAGAAGACTCGCAGGGAGTGGAGGCCAAAATCATTTGCTCCTCCCCAGGCCCTGGACGGAGTACTCTCTGCTACCCAAGACGGCGAATACGACTCTCATACGGCACCACGTCAAGCCATAGAGGACTCTGCTATCCCCATGTCCGGTAGAGGAAAGCACTACGATACTGGACTTGCAGGGACAAAGAGTGATTCTGTCACGCCCCGGTTCCAAGATATGTGGGACCAGGAACACATGGCGTGCCAGCTGTACGATCAAGTATAGAAAAACCCCAATTTAATGGACTATACTCGATCGTAGTACGCTGAAGTAACAACTAAATAACAATACAGGCAGGTAAATACTAATCTCATCCACAGGAAAAATCACAGAATAAAGCTGGAAGGAATAAAAATAACTCTGAATCAAACTACAAGTCATGACTAGTGGAAAATAATCCACCAATAAATGTATGAATGAACTACTAAAAGAGTACAACTGAACCAGAAAAGAAATAGATAGCCACTAGCAGAAATCACCTAAGAACTCAAGAAACTCACGAGGCTCAACATTGAAGTCCTCGTCAGCAAAAGTCTCCAATCTCCGTAGTCCGTCAGTACCTGTGCTCGTCCCAATCTGGAAAAGGTGCCAGGTCCTCAGAGGGACGTAACAAGTACACAAGAAATCGACATGCATGATAGTACAGGGCAGTATATAAATAACTAGAACAAAATATAACATAACATCTCCCCAACCAAACAAGGACAGGATATATCATGCAACATACGACAGGTAAACTAACCATCTATATGTAAAATGCACTCAAGACATCTCTAGTGGCACATGAGAGGGGGAGAAGAAGAAGAAACGGCCACCAAGCGTTCTACGGTTTGAGAACGAGGGGCTACGAGCATCCAGCGTCCATTGGAAACAGAAATTCTCATACACCACTAGTAGACTTTCCCCATCCAATATATATCCGTACCGTATACGCGGTACAAATAATATGCAAGACGTCATAGTATATATAAGTAGACCTGTACCAACCACTAGACCAGACGCGAACTCACTTGCCAATGATCAGTCGACACACAAATCCATGCTCTCAACTCACTCATATAGTGATCGTGTATGATACGGTGTCCGGCTAGAAGGTACCACATACCTTCACAATACACGGGATAAGTCCACTACTACTAGACGCGTGCACACAACTGAGAAGTAACTAGGTAACATAAACTAACTGCAAAAATATACAATCAAGCAAGGTGTACTTGCCTGTGTCCAGCAACTGAGTATCTGGGTCCAAAGTAGAGTCCGAGTCCCGAGAAGCAAATAATCCTAAACAAAATTTATCTCTAATTAATTACTAATTAAACAATTTAAATAATTCATTTAATTGCTAAGTAATCTATAATTTAAATTAATCTAGTACTACAAGCTAACTAGTATCAAATTTTTATGCATAATAATTATACAATAATAAATAGGTAACCATACTTATTATCATACCATTTATATTCTGAAATTTATTTACAACTAAATATTTAATAATTAATTAACTAATTAATGATAATCAATTAACCAACCATTTTAATACACACATGAATACACAATTCCTAATAATACTAACTTAAATAGTAAAAATCCTTAAAAATCATTTTTAGTCTATTTTAATAATAAACTAAATAATATCAGAATAATAAATATATATTATATATATTTTACAGAAAATGAATTATTACCATTAAACTATTTATTAAATAACTAGTTGAATAATAACAATAAGTACTTAATAATTCTAAATAAATCCAAATAAATCACCACCAACCTTAAATTTAATCATTAAAACTAAATTCACAGTAGTAACACAAAATTAATAATTATTTAAATCAATAAATAATTATTACACAATTGATTACATAAACCTAAACATGATTCTCAAAATTACTTTTAAGTCTTAAAAATTCGTAAATATATCTAAAATACATAAAATAAATTCCTAAATACCATATTTACACATTTCTAACAGAATCATATCACTTCACAAAATTTACAATATTTATATAATTAATAACAATTAATTATATAATATATTCAACTTATGTAATAAATCTAGAAATTACTCAACTAAATCCAAATAATTATAAATAATAATAAATAAATATTGGAATTATTTTTCTACAGAATAACATGCTATTACAAACATTTTCTATTCAATAAGTATTATTTAATTACTAACCAAATAAATAAGATAAATTGAAAATAATATTTAATATTCAATTTGATTAATACAAAACTTCCAAGATAAATCTAAATATAATATTTTAAACACCAATCAAATTCTGGAAAAATTTCCATAACTTACTTTATAATTAAATCTATATTTTCCATATAAGTTATATTATTTAATTATTTATTAATTAAATAATAAGCATCAAAACGGAATTAATTAAACAGTGTAAATTCGATGTTTTTCACATAAAATAATTATAAATTAAATTACAAAAATTTTGGAAAAATTATTTTAAAATACTATATTAATTGTACAAACTTTTTCATGTACAAAGTTTTCTCTAATTCGTTATCAAAATGTTACATAAAAATTAAAACAGAAAACACATTTAATTAATTACTAACATTGAAACTTCATAATTAAATATAAATAAATATCAATAATTAATATTAAATCACACGAAAATTAGGGTAGAATCCCTACATATTTACCAATGATTTCCTGCATTTAGATCTAATTAATCATCAATCTATTCATCACAACAATCCTTACAATAATCTGAATATTCAGAATTTAATTATTAAAACTTGGTTTAAAGCATGCAAAGAGGATTTAATCCACGTGACAGCGCCACGGGGGGTCGGGGTTACCTTGCCACTCCGCAGGGGGGTGGCTCACCGACGAGGGGGGGTTGCGCCGACGAGGGGGCCGCCGGATGCTACACGCGGGCGCGGGAAACGCCGTCGTCGTCGACGGCGGGGCTCCGAATGAGGAGGGAAGGAGATAGACGAGAGAGAGAGAGAGAGGGATAGGGTGGCGGTGATGAAGGGGGGCTGGTGGTTTGTGTGGAGGCAAGTTTAGGGTTAGGGTTGAGAGTAGATGCATATATATATATGCATGAAGGAGATCCAAATGAATAGGACCATACTGGGTTGGGCCTAAGTTAGGGTTAAACTTAAGGAATGGGTTTGGTTGCTAGGAAATTTAACACCACATCTATATATATATATATATATATATATATATATATATATATATATATATATATATATATATATATATATATATATATATATATATATATATATAATCTAAAAATAAAACCAATTGAATAATAACACTATATATATTTAATTATTGATATAAATATAATCTAATAATAAATCTATATGAAACTTGGTTAGAGTTTATAAATAATTTAATAATTAATGTAACAGCATTTATTTAACAAATAACAATATTTAGTAATCTTGCATCTATATATATATTTACAATATAAATTAAACCCTGATTAGAAATAATTAATTAATTATTTAAATAAATAGATTAACAAGCTATTCTTAAAAAAAAATAAAAAATAATTTTAAAAATTTCCTGAAAATTCAGGGGGTTTACAGATTCTATGTGCTCCAGGAAGAAGCCGAACACTCATGCGGCCAAGATCGCCAGCCGCATGCATGATGCTCATGCGGTTGAAACTGCCAGCCGCATGAAGAATATCCATGCGGCCAGAACTTCCAGCCACATGGAGAAACCTCATGCGGCCGAGACTTCCAGCCGCACGAAGAAAGCCTATGCGGCCACAACTGCCAGCCGCATGAAGACTGTTGACTCCAGCCGCATACTGCCTGCTCCACGCAGCTTAGGCTCAGTCTTTGATCGCCTCTCCTATGGTCCTGATCTCTCATGTGCCCAAGAGGATATGTCTGATTCTCTGCAGCATCACTTTGACTCTTCCTACTATACGCCTTCAGGCGCTCGAGTGAAGAAGTAAAGGGCAGCGTGAGCTCGACGAACTCAGTCGACTGTCCTAACCTCTGACCATCCGAGCGCTCCACATACTGTTATACGGGCCTCTGATGGGAAGTTGTACAGAACCACTCGAGTCCAGCCCCCGGCGGCAAACGGACAAAGTGGTTCCTACAAGTCTTCCAAAACCCAGGGAGCAAACATGGTCATTCCAGACCCGTCTGACTTGCGTGAGGTTATCATCCGCAAACGCAAGAAAAGAGAAAAGGCCCCGGTATGCAGGGAGTCCTCCTACGGACATCACTGCACCCAAATCATTATCAACTGATGTTGCAACAACGCGACAGCAAGAGAAAACCGGCTACCTGTTTTCCAAAGGCTGCAACGACCAAGCTCAGAGGACGAAGCGCCTCCTGTCGTCTCTTGCAACTTCGCTCAGAAAATTCCTGCCAATGGAAGAGGGAAGAAGATAAACGTTTCCAGCCCGAAGATTTCAACCACTGTGACTAAAAAACTGTCATCTAAACGGGTATCCACCACCGGAGTATTCTAAGGTACCCGTTCGAAGACGAAATCTACCACAGTAGGAGATTCATCATCCACACCACTGCGGGTTACTGAAATAGGGGGTAGCACTCCTCAGAACATCTACGATAATCCGATGTTCCAAAGAGATGAGCCCGAGAAAACAACTCTCATGTCAGATACAGCAGATGCCGATGTCCCCGAGGACGTCCACAACTCTCAAGATGAAGCAAACTCTAAAATTGGGGGTACTATTCCTTCTGAGTCCGAACCAGAGGAGAACATTCCCACATATCCCGATGACTTCTCAGTACAGGGGTATGACTCGGAAGGCACGTCCTCCCCCGTTCCTTCCATCTTCCCTCATGTAAAGACGGTGTTCATGACGGACAGCAACCAAGGTGGTTCCAGTGATCGCCAATGCATCGACACTCTGGAGGCCATACTGCATGCCTTGGTCAAATCTGTAGACGAGATCAAAGCGGCTCTTCCAACTCTGCAAGGAGGGACGCCTGGCCAAACAAGTGCGGGTCCCGCGGTCAATACGGACTCAAACTCAGCGGTACCAAACCCGGACAATAATCCTCCTGAGATGTCGGCTCCCACCGCAGTGGATGAGGCCAGGAAAGCAAGAAGAGAGGTCCAGGAGCGTCGAGCCATGTTTTACGCTCGAGAAACCTCTCAAGACCTCAGAATACGGCAACCATACCCTGCTGCATGGAGGGATGTCCCCTTTCCACCAAGATATAAGCCGTTCAACATCAATCCTTATGATGGCAAGACCTCCGCAAGTCGGTACATCACTTACTTCGAGGTCACCATCGACCATCTGCCCAATGATGATGCCATCCTCACACGATTATTCATTGGGGCATTGGAAGGAGTTGCCTTCGACTGGTATCGTAACCTGCCAGACAACTGCATCCACTCCTTCGCCAGCTTCAAGCGCATGTTCTTGGAGAGATTCTACGAAGTAGGACATGACATCACAATGTCCACCCTCATGGACGTCGTCCAAGGAAAGAAAGAGCTGACAATGAACTATATTGAGCGGTTTCGCCAAACCGCAATAAAGCTGCCGTCTGGTAACCCGGATTCCTCCTTGATTGAAATTTGCCAAAAGAGATTGCTCCCAACAATCAGTCTCTGGATGGGCAAAAGTCAATTTAAGGACTGGAAGACGTTCATCATCAGTGCCACAAGTGCCGAAGAACGGTTGAAGAAGGCTCGCCAACTGGGATTACACATCTCGGAGGGAGAGAACAAGGGCAAGCGTCCTAATACCAACAACGAAAATGGGGATAGCCCCTCCAATAATCGGGACAACAGGGGTAAGCAGGCTATGGTGGCCGACACAGCCCAGAAACCTGAGTTAAAACTGGCAGACAAACAATCGTCGTAAATCACTTACTCCTTCGAAGACGGTCACGTCAAGCCCATCCTGGACAAGCTTATACAAGGAGACAGAATTCAGCTCCCTCCACCAAGACGGGAACCACAATCGGCAGATATAGAGAACCCAAAGTACTGCCATTACTACCGCCACATCCACCATGCTACACACGACTGCTACCAATTGAAGCGATACATCCAACATCTCATCGATTCGAACGCTCTGGCTATCGATTTCGAGGAGGTAACTTTGGCGGCCAACATGGTGTCCATACAATTTGGCAGCTTCCCTCCAACAGAGACTCAAGACGGAGTGGTACCCATCCCTCTGGCGACAATGGAGATTGCTAATCTTCTCCCTCCACGGGATCAGGTTGCTGGTCTAGTGCCCCTCACCACATCACGGAAGAAGATTATGTAGGTCCATCCGGACCTAGTACTTGAGGTGACTCAGCCCACACCACCTTCCATTCGCAAGAAGAAGAGTGGGAAGGTCAGATCCTATCGCACTATCTCAGTAGATGTCGAAGAAGTCACGGCTGTCGTTACCCGATCTGGGGCACAATCCCAACCTGTGACTGATAATTCGACTGAAGATCATCAGCCAGCTACTGCTGACGCTCCAGGACCTTCTCAGCCTCCAACGACCGATAAGCCTAGGCCGAAGGAGACTCGCTTTGACAAATCCCTCCGAAAAGAGGTACCTCAGGGGCTGGAGAGGCCTTACAACTTCGACATCTTGGCACAGTTAGCCAATACACCGGCCAAATTGTCATTATATGAGCTTCTGAGGCTCTCAAAGGATGTTCGTACGGCTTTGAGCGATGCACTCCAAAATGTCGACGTATATTTAGCTCAGGTCAACCTCACGGGAGCGAGCCCGCCTACAAATCTCCAAGACAGCACTTGCACTGGAGCAATGCCCAATATTGTCTTCACTCCACAGGATATGCTTATCAAAACCAATCTGCACGATCGTCCGTTATATTACACCGGATACATCGGGGACGTAAAGGTGGACCGGATACACATTGATCCTGGTTCTTCCATAAGCATCATCCCGAAGGGTCTGCTACATTATCTTCGTATTCCTATGCATCGTCTGACGCCAACAAGCACCGCCATCAGCGGTTTCAATTCAGGCAGGAGCTACCCGATCGGAAAGATTCGCCTGAAGTGCCAAATTGTTGATCTCCAGTCAGAAGTAACCTGTTACGTCATAGATTAGGACACTTCTTACAACATCCTCTTAGGGCGCCCTTGGATACACGATTATATGATCGTGCCTTCCACGCTGCACCAGTGCTTCAAGTATGTCGACAAATACGGCTTTGTGAGGACAGAATTTGCCGACATTAATCCCTTCAAAGGAGTCAAATCCTTCTACTCAGATTCCTGCCTATATGAGAAGTCGAAAAGGCACCTGGATGAAGATGTACAGGCTCGAACTGAGACGACCTCAGGATCAGAAGAACCTATGACGATCCACCTTCAAGCTCGTAAACCTGGCAAATTTGTACCCCTTACGACCGCTCTACGTAAGGATGCGATCAGCCTCTCGGCACAAGAGGGACAAATGATAATCCGGTTGCCAAGGTCCGGCCAAGCGCCGAGACCCACAACGGAGCCACTGACAATCAGGCTGCCGAGAGTCAGCCAGCCACAAACAGAGAAGCTCAATCCCTCTGACAAGCCTGACGATACGCTTTTCCAAGAACAATCGTCACCCCGATGCAAAGTCTGGGGTTTCTAGCGAACCAACAACTCCCCGCCCAACATCGAGTACCAAACTGGGGGTCGCTAGCGAACCAACTACTCCCCGCCCAGCATCGAGTACCAAACTGGGGGTCGCTAGTTTGCCAACAACTCCACGCTCGGCTCCACCAACAGAATCCCTGATGATCAAGCTACCCAGGTCGTCCTCTCAGTCTTCATTTATACAGGAGACGACCAAGGAAGAACCAGAATTGGCCAAGTATGTGGCTGCCCACACTGATGTCCCCTCTGCAGATGATGTAATCCCGCTAGAAAAGATACCTTACTTCATCAGTAAAGGGCTATCTTTGAACTACCTCAAGCTTAATAAGCTTTGTACAATGTATGATATGGAACACGGTATAGGCACTCACCTACACACACAGGTGACAAATGTTTACACCGTAAACTAGCTTACTCCAGTGGAAGACACTTACCGCATAGTCGAAGGAGGGGACCATCCAATCATCTTCGGCCGAAAGGACGACCCACGGCCCTTCACCATAGAGAAGGTCGATCTCGAATCAGATGCCGGGAGATTGTCTTTGTATCTTTATAGTCCCTAATGCAAATACCTCATGCAAAAACAGGGATATGATCTGAAGACTACGCCAGGCTTAAACTACGGCACCGGTCGACGGTTACCTTTAAAGCCGCCAGTCCCGGCTGGCAAACCACGGGACTACTACAGCAAGACCCGATGTGGACTAGGGTATGTTACGCCCGCAACGACCCCTGAAAGTTCAGATGAGGAATGCGACTGGCATTCAGATTCAACCGGGTCACCAACTTCTGATTCGGATACCAACATCGGAGATGTATTCAGACAAGTCATGTCAGTCAATATGGCATTCGCCGACGCTTACGAAGAAGATGAAGACATTCCTGAAATTTTCGAATTAGAGCCATGGGCCCAACAGTTGGATGCACAATGAGAAAAGCGGTTCGAACAGAGAGAACCTCCTACTGAAGATGAGGTTATACAGGTCGACCTCGGTAGCGAATCTTCTCCAAAACCAATCTTCATCAGTAAAAGCCTAACAGACGAAGAGCGAAAATTGCTACTGGAACTTGTCAAAGAATATATTGATGTGTTCGCCTGGAGCTACGAAGACATGCCAGGACAAAACCCCGAAGTTGTCCTTTACAAGCTCAACATTCGGCCAGATGCAAAGCCAGTCAAACAACAACAGCGACGCTTCCGCCCGGGCATCATGGATGCGATTGAAGCTGAAGTCAACAAACTGATAGCTAGCGGCTTCATTCGTGAGCAACAACATCCTGACTGGGTCGCCAACATAGTACCGGTCCTCAAAAAGAATAAAAAATTCGAATCTGTATCGACTTCCGTAATCTGAACGAGGCATGTCCCAAAGATGAATTCCCCCTCCCTATCACAGACATCATGATTGACAACACATGCGACTTCGAACGCATGTCATTCATGGATGGTTTCTCAGGGTACAACCAAATCAAGATGTCTCCTGACGACGAAAAGCACACATCATTCCGAACACCGATTGGCACGTATTGCTACACAGTCATGCCTTTTGGTTTAAAGAATGCTGGCGCCACATATCAAAGAGCCATGAGTATCATATTTAGAGACCACTTGCACAAGACTGTGGAGTGCTATGTCGACGACATCGCCGTCAAGAGTCGCTATAAGGGAGACCATCTGCACGATCTGAGGACGATATTCGACCTGATGCGAGCACACAACCTGAAGATGAATCCCATAAAATCCTTCTTGGGCGTATCCAGCAAAAAATTCTTGGGTTTTATTATTACTGCCCAGGGAATTCATGTAGACCCAGAGAAGACGAAGGCAATTATGGAGATGGGCCCCCCGAAAAATCTCTGCGAACTCAGAGGCCTTCAGGGAAGGCTAGCTTACATCAGGACGTTCATTTCTAACCTCTCCGGGCAATGTCGACCATTCACCCATCTCATGAAGAAAGGCATCTCGTTCGTATGGGATGAAGAAGCCAACGTGCCTTCGACAGCATCAAAAAATATTTATTGAACCTCCAGTCCTGGTGGCCCCGGTTGCTAGGAAACCATTCTTGCTATATGTACGAGCAATGGAGCATTCCTTCGACGCTCTGCTGGCGCAAAACAACGATGCAGGCCATAAAAAAGCTATATATTACCTCAGCCGAATGATGATCGGGCCAGAGCACAAGTATACTGCTGTGGAGAAGAAATACCACGCTATGTCTCCTTATCATATGGTCTTCGTCTCGCAGAAGGCTGTTAAAGGTCAAGCCCTGGCAGACCTTTTAGCAGCCCACCCAGGCTCGGAGTCGTCCAGAGTATACGAAGGAATCCCAGATGAGGTCGCCGACTCACATGCGGCCTTCCATGATGATATATGGCGAATGTTCTTCGACGGTGCTTCGAGAACTGGACCCAAGGGCAACATCGTCGTTGGAGTCGGGGTGGTGTTGATTTCTTCTTCCGGACTGGTGATCAATCGCGCTTACTGCCTCACGGAACCTTGCTCTAACAATGTGGCCGAGTACAACGCTTTGGTCATTGGCCTCCAACTTGCAAGAGAGCTGGGGGTAGAATATCTTGAAGCATACAACGATTCACAGTTAATCGTCAATCAGATCCGGGGTTCGTACGGAGTCCGCCATGAAAACATGATCCCCTATCACCAAATAGCGATCAACATTATTTTGTCATTTGAGGGATTCTTCATCGAACATGTTTTCAGACTCCAAAACATCGAAGCCGATGCCCTAGCAGGCCTTGCCGCTTCCCTAGCAGTTCTGAACCATACTCATCATTCGGTTGAAGTGATAGGCCACGAACTGGTCTATCCCAAGAACAACGTTCAAGTCATGGCAAGTTATTCCGCTCAAACGATCGACGAAGCGCCAGACTGGAGACAACCATTCATAGACTTCGTAGTCTACAATATCCTGCCCGAGAACCCAAAGAAAGCCACTTCCATCAGAAGGTGTTCTCTCAGATTCTTCTACGATACAGAGACAAAAATGTTGTATCGACGATCCTACGAGGGATTATTGCTTCGGTGTCTGTCAAACTCAGAAGCCAAAGAAGTCGTACGCGAAGCTCATGCCGGTGTCTGCGGGGTCCATCAGCCTGGCCCTAAATTATAAGACCTTCTTCGCCGAATGGGCTACTACTGGCCCACGATGGTAGCAGATACAATAGACTATGCAAGAAAGTGCAAAGCCTGCCAAGTCCATGCGGACTTCATCCACCAACCATCCGAGTTTCTACATCCGACAGTGGCATCCTGGCCATTCGAAGCATGGGGAATGGACATCATCGGTCCGATTACTCCTCCTTCCTCCCGAGGACATCGCTTCATACTCACGATCATGGATTACTTCTCAAAATGGGCGAAAGCTGTTCCGCTCGCAGAAGTAAAGACTTCAAACGTGATCAGTTTCCTCAAGCATCATGTCATCTATCGCTTTGGATTACCCTGAAGGATCATCTACGATAATGGTCCGCAGTTCGCAAGCCATGTCTTCTATCGGTTCTGCGACAAGCATCGCATCCAAAATATTGCTTCGACACCATACAATCCGGCAGCAAATGGGTTGGCATAAGCATTCAACAAAACAATCATCAAACTTCTCAAGAAGTTTGTGTCTTCCAACAAACATGATTGGAACGAGAAGCTTGGTGAATGCTTATGGGCGTACCTTACTACAGTCTGAACAACCACTGGGAACACGCCATTTTCCCTGGTGTATGGGAGTGAGGCAGTCCTTCCATTGGAGACTCAAATACCTTCACTCCGTGTCGCCCTTACTTACCAATTGACGATGGACAATAACTACCGTCACTGGCTACAAGAGTTGGAGGCCTTAGATGAAAAATGCCTCTTGGCTCAGCAACGAATCGAGCTATACCAAGCACGCATCTCTAGAGCCTTCAACAAGAAGGTTAAAATCAGAACATTCCAAGTGGGCGATCTCGTTCTGGCAGTCCGGAGGCCGATGGTCGTGACTCACAAAATTGTCGACAAATTCTAGCCAAAATGGGAAGGTTCGTTTATCATTGAGGCCGTATTCTCCAACAGTGCTTACCGCATCGCAAAACAAAACGGAGACTTGCTCATGTTGCCCGTCAACGGCAAGTTCCTGAAGAAATATTATGTCTAAGCGATATTTTCCAGATCATCGAGTCATGTACCCGCTGGTGCCGCTGAACTCATATTCACAATATCCCAGATCATCGAGTCATGTACCCACTGGTACCGCTGAACTCACATTTACCATTTTCCAGATCACCGAGTCATGTACCCACTGGTACCGCTGAACTCACATTTACCATTTTCCCGATCACCGAGTCATGTACCCGCTGGTACCGCTGAACTTACATTTACCATTTTCCAGATCGCCGAGTCATGTACCCGCTGGTACCGCTGAACTCACATTTACCATTTTCCAGATCACCGAGTCATGTATCCGCTAGTACCGCTGAACTCATATTCACAAAATTTCAGATTATCGAATCATATACCCGCTGGTACCACTGAACTTACATTCTCCAAATCCCAGATGATTGAGTTAAGTACCTTCAGGTACCGCTGAACTCACATTCTTCCTCCACAAAAATCCCAGACTATTGAGTTATGTACCTTCTAGTGCCTCTGAACTTACACTTTGATTCCAAAATTCATGGATTATCGAGTTATGTACCCGCTGGTACCCCTGAACTTACATTCCGGTCACTCTTTTGGTGAGAAAATCATGTGTGATCATACCTCTAAACTTTCTTCCTGAAAGAGCCCTTCCTCATGATCCACTACCCGTACTCCCAGTGCACAAAAAGGGTAACAGATCCATAAATTTCCAAAACGATCATGTTGATGTTACCTCTGAGTCGTCTCAATTCTGCCAAAAATAAATCACCCCTCTACATAGAACTTCCATGTCCTCATTACCTCTGAGTCGTTTTATGTACCCTCCTTCATTGAGCCCACTCCTGCCATGTCCTCATTACCTCTGAATGGGAAGGCTCCGTCGAAGAAACCCTCATGCTTGCCATATCCTCATTACCTCTGAGTAAGTATGTTGATTCTCTTTCGACTTATTATCCGTACCCACAACCGGAGTACGCCAAGGATAATAGGTCCACAAATATCCTCCGTTGAGTCCACTCCTGCCATGTCCTCATCACCTCTGAGTAGGAAGATTCCGCGGTAAAACCACCCATACTTGCCATGTCCTCATTACCTCTGAGTAAGTATGGCGGTCTTCTCTCATTCGGTTATCCGTATCCTAAACCAGGGTACGCCAAGGATAATAGGCCCACAAATGTCCGTTGCTAAGTTTCTTAGTACAGGCCCATCATTTCTCACCATGCCTCGGAAGCCCAGCTGCTCCATGGCAATCCTTCTCCTGATACCAGGAACGTCCATGACCACCTTATTATGGAATTGTCCTAGGTATCCCCATCAAACTTGTTATCCATACCTAAAACCAAGGTATGCCATGGATAACAGGTCCACAAACAAGTCCCCCATGCGGGGCAAACATCACCATAACACCACAAGCACAACAAGCGGTACAAATAAAAGGTAAAATAAAACATACTCTTTATTTGGAATCTAAAAAGCATTACATGTTTTGGGACCACGTGCCTCTCAAAAAGTAAAAAAAAGGAGAACAGGAACAAAAGAAGAAATGGCCGACTATTTTCGGCATTACATAATTCCAGGAGGCGGTTTCTCACCAAGGTGGTCCCCCTCTCAAGCCGCTGTCTAGCTCGGTGCTCAGCCTCCTGAGATAACTGCTCTGCATCATCCAAGTACATATATGCCTGCCAGTCATTCTCCATCTTCTTTACGGCAAGTTCCAGATTGGCAGAAGCTCGACTAAGTCTGTCAGCCTCCTGGATAGCAAGCCCCTTCTCAGTACGGGCAGCTTCGAGCTCGGACTCCAGGAAGGCCAGCTTTCTCTGGAGCTCGAGGATCTGCTCCCTGGTGTCAATTACCCCGCGGGAGGCAGTCGCTTCCCGAGCCGTGCAATCTTCAGTCCTACAGCTCTATTGATCGTATAACTGAGACAGATCACGGCGGTCCTTCAGTATAGTCGGCTTGATCGATTCCCGAGCAAGCCTCACCTTCTCCACCGCAGTTGTAAGGAAAGTACGCTCTTGATCTATTGCCACGGACAGATCAGCTTGTCGTAGCACGCAAAACTGGGCCACATGACGATCAGCCTCTAGCAGCTTAGGCTCCAGAAGCGCAGCTAGCCCCGCCCCACCGGGGAGTGTTCTAAGGATATTAATTTGGCCACCGACGCACTGACGGGCCATAGCAAAGGGATTCCCCTCTCCACAGCTGCCTCGATCCCTCTCTTCAGTTGGTGGTAAAAGCTGTCAACCACATCCTGGGACACTTCATCCAAAACTTCTGTAGAGGACGGCGTCAAAAGGAGTGTGGCTGGAAATATCGAAGGAGTAGCATCAGAACTTGCCATCCCCGCCACCAGGGAAACGAATTCTGTACGAAAAGATGCATGAATAGCGGCTAGCTCCCCTTCTGCCGCCTGAAGAGCTTGGTTACTTGGCAAGGCGGAAAGGTTAACCTCCGAAACCATATTCGCAGAGGAGGACAGAGGAAGCATCGTCCCTTGCCCCAGCTGTACTGCCACTTGGGCCCCCAAACTCGACCCAGCTGGAGGCCCCTCAATATAGGTTGGAAAAGAAGGAGGCACACGTGCTTCCATCAGACCCTCCGGTAGAGTTTGCCCCGACAATGTCCGTCACCGGCAATAAAGGGGTGGGACCTGTATGTCCAAAGCAACCATCAATCGACGTAACCTAAAGGACATGATGATAGAGCAGATAGGCCTCCTCACAAGTTAAGATTCGGCTTATCTTACCAGGTAAAGAGCATGGAGGCCGCAGCTCGCTCGCAGCTGACGTAGTCTCCTCACCCGCGGCTTCTATGTTGAATTCAACTGGTTTTTCGGCCCCAGCCACCCCTGAAAGGGAGCCAGCCAGGTCAGTGTCATCCCGTTGAAATTCAGTTGTCTCCAGGACAGGTGCAGCAGAGCCCCCGTCCCCATAGGTTGAGGCTTCAGCAAGGTGGGATTCTTCGGCCGCCTCCGGAAGAACCCCAGCAGGAATAATATCGGTGCACATATTATCGACCAAATTAGTCAGGGCCGGATTAACCTCTACGGTCGGTTCCTGAAAAATTGACTCCTCTGACGCCTACAAAGAGCAAAAGAAAATGATTAGGACATAATTTTAAAAAAAGGAGAAGGTAGTTGAAACTCAAATCACCTTAGAAACAGTGTCAACATCATCAATAAACAGCCTGCGACATCTTACCGCAGCTCGCTTCGTGGAGTAGGTTCTGCCATCATCAGTAGACATACGTCTGCTTCGTTTGTGCGAAGGACCAGGCACAGCAGGTGGTTGATCCTCTACCTCTTCATCCGGCACAATAGGTGGCTGGTCCCCCACCTCCTCGTCCGAGGAATATGATGAATCAACGGCATCCTGCTCATCATCCTCTTCGCCCGTCGTAGTGGACTCCGAGTCCGGCACAAGAACCATATTCGCCTTTTTCTTTCTCTTCTTGGACCCCTCGGGCTTCTCTGCCAAGCCAGTACCAACAATAAAGCTGGTACTCATGTCAAAGTTAACAGGAGGCTTGCTCGTCGCAACATGATAGAGGGCCGCCATGTACAAAATCTCCCCTAACGTCTTTGCATCAGGGACCGAGAAGCTAGCCCGGGTATGAACCGTATTGTAATAATGCCTAGCCCTGATACCATCGAGGACACTGCCCTCAAAGCCCAGGCAAGCACTGGGACAATCAAGGAACATCTGGCTATACCCGAACTGGCGGAAGAACCTACTGGGCAAATAGGGCTCCAGGTATACGTTATTGCGGTAACGATATACTAGGTGCGCTGGGCGGATATTGTGCAGCCAAAGAAGCATTTTCTCAGATAAGAGGAGGGGAGGTTCAATGCCGTCAACATGCACACCCCTCACTTCTCTAGCAGTAAATTGAGGAAGAGACACAAAGAAATCGTGCCCATCTACTCTCGCTAACACCCTCCGACAGGCTGGCATGGTGTCGTATTCCTAAGTCTGACGACGGTATCGAAAAAGGAAGGCGTCATCAGCAGTAACGCCATCTTCTGTTTTGGGCCTCATCAACGACCGATAATGCATCAATAGCCACCCCATTAGATAATGGTAGGGTAGCTCTATCCGCTCAAAGTCCAGTGTCGTCTCGCGAGCAATGACTTTAGATGAAAAGGCGCGAAGGCCATGGTGTATGCTACACACCATGGCCGGAAGAAGGGCTAGCCTGACTCTGAAGACCAGCTTCACGGCCGGGAGGATGAAGTGGTGGCTGATCCTTTCAATAGAACCTGCCCCTCCCGAGACTACGTAATTTTGTAGCCACACCATCAAGAATCCGGCCAAGAGTGCTTTCTCAGACATCTGCCGGGTACCATAGTGGAAATAGCTGAAGGAGTCAGTGCGACTCCCAAATTTGTCACTGATGGACCTCGACCTCTTGGCAGTCGATATCAAGTTTTTTATCTCCTCCTGGGTCTGAGGACCTCGAGAAAAAACCCGGCCAGAGGGACTGAATTGGAAAAGATACGAGACCCAAGACGTAGTATGGGGAGTGTTCCCTTCTGAGCTATTGTTCTTCTTAATAGCCGCTTGGTGACAAATACTGTGGTGGCACAGCAGTTCCCGGTATACGGCAATGAAACCCGGGAATCGTCGATCCAGATCTTCGAATTCCTCGTTTGTCGGGGTGTATACTTCAAAGGCCTCGCCCCCCACGGCAGCTTAGAAACAGCATGTATTTCATGGAGAGCAAGTCCCAACTCCCCTCCGGGCGCGAAGAAAGTTCCCGTACGTCGGTTATACATCTCCAAAAGAGCCACGAACAACGGCTTGTTAATGGGTAACCCGTAACAGGTGTCCCGGATGGCATAATAGAGGTCAATCTCCCGAAGAAATTCCTCATATTTTCTCAGGATCCATGAGGTAAGGTTGACCCACGTAGGGATGGGGTTTATCCAGTTCAGCAGCGATAACCTACCAACAGGATAAGACCCCTTGCGAGCGAGCTAATTCAGGAAGGTATCGGCTAGAGTAAAAGTGAAGTTGGGACCAGATACGTTTATAAAGGTACCCGAAATCAGTCCTATCACACTCCGACTGACCGAGTCCCTGCTCGCACATGCTGACATAATATTCCTATTATAGTGGATGTTGCCCACGAACATCCCTGATTGGGTTGGAGTTAGGGAGCCCACCATATTCCTCCTCAACGGTACCATGTTGAACCACGAGAGGGGAAAATGCCGTTCCATTTCGGGAATATGGATCTCCACCCCGTCCACAGTAAAGTCCCAGCTCTCAGAAATGTCCAGCACTCGGGGGTTCTTTATGGATAGAGCATCCCCGAAGAGAAAGGCTAGTTTCAGATACTCTCCTTCCAGTCTTCCCGAATTCATCATAGTACAAAAAAAGTGGAAATGCTGGTTATTGATGGCGCCCAACCTCTCCAAAGGCTCATTGGTGGGAAGCTGATCTGACACATGTCGAACTAAGCCGTCGAGACGCACACCAACGACATGTTGTGCTGAACCCACCAAAAGCTCTCCTGCTGGATTGGTTGTCAGATTCACAGAAAAAAGACAAAAGAAACAGGATTAAAAGATGGTTAAAACGAAACCACTTAAAGTCTCTAAAAAAGAAGCTCGTATGAGCCTATGCGGCTCAGATCAACGAAGCCTTATGCGGCCCAATTCAGTTGGGTTTCATGCCGCATGGCTTCGATAGAGTCTATGCGGCCCGATTCGGTTGGGTTTCATGTGGCACTGATTCGATAGAGCTTATGCGGTTCGATTGAACTTATGCGGTTCTATTTAGCAGAAGAGCTTATGCGGCACGACTTAGCTAAGCTTTATGCGGTCCAGTTCATCAGGAGTACATGCGGCACCGTTCAAATGATGCTTCATGCGGTTCACATCCAGAAGTGCTCCTGCGGCTCAAGTCCTTCTCATGCGGCTCAAACACAAGGCATGCCCCATGCGGCTTGAATATGAGAGAATCATGCGGCCCATGCAACATATGCGGTTTCATCATGATTAAAAGACGAAGGATGAAGGCTTGTGCATAAATCATGCAACAGAGCCATGGTTTTTAGGGTTCGAAGCATCTAAATCCAATCCTTACCCTTAAAAGCAGGATGGACGTCGGGGTGCACTTCAGGCGTAGTGGCCGATGAGGAGGCCGCTTTCTTGCCCTTTGCAGCAGCAGAAGCAACCTTGGAAGACTTGGGGGCCATTATCGTACCGACGGTCGGAGAAGGAAGACTAAGGAAGAAAATTAGGGCCGAAGACGAAAGAGAGAGTAAAGAAGTCTCTCTAACTGAACACGTTCATATTTATAGGCAACAGAGAGGTGCCTCGATCCACGTACAGCATGAAAACCGATCCTTCGGTTTTCGAGACGAGCCGACTAAAATAAAGGCTAAACTCTTGGGATCCTGCCCCAAAAAACGGCCTTAAATCTGACGGCAAATCAACAGCAATTAATGCAAAAGATTTACACACGTAGCGAGATGACGTGGCAAGGAGCTCATGCGACCAGATAGCCTATGCGGCCAAAGGGTCCATACGGCTGATTGACCAATGTGGCTGGGACATCTATGCGGTCAGGACATCATATGCGGCCAGAAACGTTTATACATAACCATGCTTCTTATTCAAAGTATTTCAATTTTGCAAATCGAAAACTTTGAAGGGGGTCTTGTAGAAGCATGGAAAATAATAAAGAAAGATCCATGCGGCCAAGGATCCCCATGCGGCTCAGAGATCACATGCGGCTCAGGGATCCATGCGGCTCAAGCGTCTATGTGGCTCGAATAGTTCTATGCGGCCCAGAGAGGAACCACGTGGCCTTTAACAGCTCTCCCCTTTTGTCTGTTACTACATTTAATGCCTTGACGGCTGACAGTTCTGACAAATGACAGCTCTGACATAAAGATGCAATAATGACTCTGTCATAATGGCAGACTCCTAGGGAAACGAAAAAAATCTCTGACATAAATCCATCAATCCCCAAAGACCTTTATGCGACCTTGACACGTGGACAATCACATGCGGCTCAGACAAGAGGCTACCCCATGCGGCTCAGGCAGAGGCTACCCCATGCGGCTCACGAGAACTATCTTCATGCGGCTCACTGAGAAGCCACCCATCATGCGGCCGCCTACGCTCATGTGGCTCAGATCGTCTCCATGCGGTTCAAATGCTCAGAGGCCACTCCCAAGCAGCCTTGACACGTGTCCAGCCCTATGCGGCTCTGCAGGGAGCAATATTCATGCGACTCAAGTGGCTCGCGGTTAAGACTCGTGCCAGAAGATTAGTTTTGCCCGCGTCTCTACAGCTAGCAGCCTAATAATGGTGTGACACGTGGCATCAAATCGATCAAGATTTACCAACAAATCCCAACAAAGTATTGGGATCAAATTAGATCATTTGCAATCAAGCAAATTTAACACGTGGTAGAAGATTCGAGCTTGGCATAACAAATCATGAGGATTTATGACAATCATCATTAATTACCCACAGAGATTTGATGCAATCACATTAATTGCTCAGATCTATCATATTCAAGATGAGCGGCCCAGATTTATTGATCCTTAGCCGCCGACTTTTAAGAATGGGCAATCATTACAAACCCTAATGATGTCCCCCACTCTTATAAATAGCAGGGTGACATTCCCTTGCAAAAAAGAGAGGAAAGCACAGACAGCAAAAAGAGAAGGCAGAGAGCACATCCCCCTCAAATCCAGAGAGTCAAAGAGAGAATATACAAATATCGAAAGGAGAGCATTTCTTCATCAACGCCAAGCAGTTCTTCTACAGAGCCAAGGTTGCACCCGGTCGTCCAAGGAGTAAGGCAGAGCTGCCGTCGTTTTTTCCGAGCCTCTATCGTCACCCCTAGAATCTAAAATAAACAATTGTACTTAGATTGCTGTACCTAGGTTTTCGTCCCTAGGCTTTCTTTGTACAAGCGAGTTTGTATTGTGAAGTAAAAGTCCAGTCCTCCGATAATTGTTCTGTTCTTTTATATTTCATGGTAAACAGAGATTCTCAAGGGTCATTCTAGGAATCATCTCAAGTAGTCCTAACTGTGATTGAGTACCTCTCCGTTGAAGCCTATCGCTCAATCATATCGCAGGCTCGCAGCAATACAACTAAGTCGCCGTACTACCATGATATCGCACTAATGCGACTCTCGACCTGCATGGGCTACCACTAAAAATGTGTCACGATCTGTACCCGCTGTGAGGATACAAGTACGTAACAACGCCCAGCCTATGCCGTAGAGTCGACGGTAGAACGATGTTCTAAGTCTCTAGTTAACCAATAACTCATGCAGTATATAATGTACTCATCATAATCAACTCCGAACGGAGGACAAGTACAAGATATGGTACAATTCAATTACAGTCTAAGCACGATAAGATTACACAAAAAATGACTACAAATAGAAAGACAACTACAATTACTGAAATAATTACAACATCTCAACAATCTGAAATATAATACAAGTCAAGTCAATACAACAAGTCCGAAATAAGAACTAATGCAAGTCTAAAACTGTATCCCGATCACTGCTAAGTGTCGGGACCAAAGGTGGCTAATCCCTCGTCAGATCCATAATGAGTAGGGCAAGCATCCTCGGGGCTATCATCTGTAATATTTTAACAGGTCCAGTCAGGACAGGAACGAGTACATCTTATCTAGAAAACCCAAGTAAATGACAGAGAACTATAAAGCAGTTATAGAAAATTGTCTTGATGAATATGGCAGTTTATATTCAGGTGATGGTATAGAGAGACAGTTAAAGTATAAGAAAAGTAAGGTAACTAAAACAAGAGAAGAATCATGGCAGTGACGACTGTAAATAGAAACTAGCTGAACTAGAGTAACATGATATAAGTCCAGACAGTAAATGTAAACAAGTGTAAAACCAAAGTAAGTCCAGACAACATGAATCTGATACCAGGTGATTCCAGTACAAGAAGAGTCCAGTATAAGATGATTTTAGTCAGTGATCAAAGATTCCAGGGTGAGTCCAGACTATATTCTAACAGTGTATTTTAAAATACTGAGATCGACATGTAAACGGCTATAGGTAATCCGGTACATCACATATTCGGCTGGGTGTAGGATGGCTATCAATCCAGTTTGATTCCAGCATATGGGGTGATTCTAGAATTGGGGTATGTGTACATGTCTTAATCAAGTATTTCCCCATCCAGCAAGTACAAGTGAATCCAGAATACGACACATGAATCGAGATGAGTCCAGCCAAACATGATGATACCAACAATGATTCCAGAATGATTCCAGTAATAGAGGCCAGACAATATGGTATGTGTGTCACATACAAGAATCCAGAATATCCATACGTGTTGCAACATAGAATCACATACAACTAACTAGAACTAAAGTACAGTAATTGACAAGTAAATGAGAGAACTATCAGAGAATGTACTCCCCTGCTACTCTGAAAAGAGTAGTGTAATATCAGATGTCTGTACCGGAGTCACAATGTCCTAAATAGAGTAATATGGGTTATGACATATTCAATACAAGAAAAATGAAAGCTACAATGCAAAGTACATGATTTCTAAGTCAAACTAGGTCAAAGTCAAACTTGGGTCAACCATGGTCAACACTCTAGTCAACTAGGTCCATCCTAGTCCAGTCAAGTCTCACTAGGCCTAACCAAGCCTAGGCTAGCAAACACACACCATCACAAGTCATAGAGAACACATATTATATATATATATACATGCTTATATTACATTCATATATTTGAACTTGCATTCATTCAATCATAGGCATATTTACATAGATGCTTGCATTTCTATATTCATTCATGCATTCATTTCTTAACATATATGCATTACATTTGATTATTAGTTCATGGCATTTATGCATACATATATATCTATCACATATGTTATCTAAACATGCATAATACATTCATCCATTCTATTCTTTGTACATATGCATTACATGATTACATGTCATACCTACATTAATGTTTACCTATACATAACATTTCATATCATTACTACATATATATATAGACACACATACACATATGAAATTACCATATATATATACATCTATAAACATACTTTAGGATACAACTCAACCTATATCTCACTATAGGCTAACATACTATATCACAAAGCCTTTACCCTATCACAATATCAAAGTAGGATACACATAAAGGTATCAAATATATGACACTTACATGTAATCTATAATACAATATACAAGCATACCAGTATATATGAAAAGAAAAGGAAGGAAGGAAGGAAGATTGAGAATCAATAATTCCAAACCAACCCACAATGCAGCCAAGCCAGAACTTCATTACCAAAACTGAACCCAAAAACCTGAATGCCATGATAAATCCAAAACCTAAATTCAATACATAAGCCAAGTTCAAGTTCAACATGAACTGAAATACATGGAACCCAACCTGAGAATAGCTCAACAAATAAAACATCACAAAGCCATGTAAAAACTGGAAATCAACATACAGTCAACTAGCAATAATGAAACATCACAACCTAAATACCATGTGTGCGTGTATACAACCTAGGCTAGGGTGTATCTCAGCTTAGCCATGTGTGAGTGATGTGTGTTAATGTGTCTTAGGTTACATGTGTGTGAGTGAACATTTGTGTTAGTGATAGTGGGTAGCAGTAGCGTGTGTGTGTGTGTGGGTACAAGCTAACAGTATGTGTCAATAGGGATATTAGGAAAATAGTTCTCAGCTCATGTGTGTAATAATTCAGTTAAAACAGTACAAATTCTCAGATTGGTGAATGTGTAGGGTGATTTCAAGATATGTCCAAGTGCAGGGCTTCAATGCTCAGTCATTGGTTTCCTGTGTGTGTATGTGCATGTCAGTGGTCCTTAGTTTCGAAGTATTCAGAAAAAGGAAAACAAGATATTACTGATCTTTTCAAAAATGTTAATCGAAATCCAATTTCCAACTTAGTGCAATTACATATATATAATCTTAAAACCAAATCCAATGTCTAACCTATATCACAGTGAGAGTTACAATATAAATAACGACAATCAAAATCGAAATCAGAAAAAATCCCAAATCAGTCTCATGTAAATACAGTTTTCTGAAATGACAAGTTTCGAACACCAAAAACTCAACCAATTCACCCATAACAAAACCCTAGGTCATAGAATATAGGTTTAGCTAGATAATAGTATGTTAAACATCAATAATAACATGAAATTAGCATTTACATTACGAATTAAAATTGGAAAATAGAGACTTATTTATCTGATAATAGCCGTATCAGGAAAATTTTGGATGTTGAGAATTAAACATCAAAAACAAGTTAATATTACAATTTATTGGTTGGTAAAGACTCGTGTATATGTCAGTGTGTCCCTCGAGTCATCTTGTGTCCACACGATGAGACACAACATGTCCAAATCACTCTCAATACACAGACACTGAAACTGTGCACTGACGGCATCGTGCACGCGTGTACACGTGTCTTACACACGACACAGGCCACATGGAGACACGTGGCCGTACGCACGTGTTCACCTAGGGTAGGTCTATGTGTCCATGAGCCTGCAACGTGTCCACGTGGTGTCGTGTCGTGTGTGGGAGTGCCTATCAGGGAGGCAAATTCACGTGTGTGCATACAGTGAAGACCCAGTGCGGGCTAGATATCTCCCCGTGTTGTACACCATATGCTCCCAAATTTTGGAAGCATAGTGTCAGTAATTGCCCCAACATCTCCCCAAAATCCTACGTGTCTTTGTGTCCTGTGTGAGGAGAACGAAGGGTCGGGCAGCAGGACACTGCCCGCGCCTGTGCAGTGACAAGTTCATGTCCAATGCTGACACGACACGACACAAAATGGGACTCAATCATGGAGGAAATTAACATACATATATAAAACAATAATTTCATTCAAACACTTTTCAAAATAACAAAATAAAATCTATTGAGACATTTCAAAAAACACATACATAGACACATTGATACGTCTCCGATACGGACAAAAAATGGACACGGTTTCTAACCAAATTCGAGGGAGAGCTAGGGGACACCTAGATCTACATACCCATGTAAAAAAATTAGAATAATAAAGCAATTTAAGGTGTTTTACCTATAGGTGCAAATAGCAAGAAAAACTTCAAATGGGGGGTGTTCTCCTTGATAGCCAAATGCTCCAAATTGACCCAAAGATGGGATTCCTCTCCATGGACAGCAGGTAGAGCTTGACTAGATTCATATGCAAAAGATTTGGATCAAAAATGATTAAAAATGAGGAAGTTATGAATTAGGAAAAATTGCTATTTACCTTTTTCTTCAATTTGTTGAAATATTACAAAAGAGGCAAGAACAATGGAAGAGAGACTTTATAGGGTTGGAAATCCCTAGGTGGCTGGTCATAAAGGATAAAATTAGGGTTAGGGTTTCAAGTCATAGGCCATGGGCCAAGTTTCATAAGTCATGGAATTAAATCATAAGTCATAAGTCATGAACCTATTCATTATTCCTCCTATTTCAAACTAGATTCTAAATGACAAAACTAGGGTTGACTTAAGTTAGACTAGGTCACACCATGCTATTCATGTCACCACAACCACGGTCAACATCTAGGTTAGTCTCTTAATTCACAACTAGTAAAAGTCAAAATCAACAACCATCAATCCAATAATTAATAAAATAATTCTAATAAGTCAAAATGACCAAATTACCCTTAGGCTAAAAATGATAAATAAAAATCCCAATCACATGGTTAGGCTCTAGGACAAACAATCTCTAGGGTTTCACTAGTAGCACATCAAAATTATAAGTCATAACTTAAAATAATTTTAAATTTATTTAAAAACCACCGAAATTTATAATATGATATAAATATCAATAAATAATAATTATAATTACAAAAGTTTGAAATTACTCTCATTTGGAAAACTGGGTGTTACAATGCCCTTAAAAGGATCGATATCGGCAAATTCCGTCTCTACGACACCGTCGCTGTTGACGTATTTGAAGCACTGGTGAAGTATGGAAGGAACGATAATGTTCTCGTGTATCCATGGACGTCCCAACAAGACGTTGTAGGATATATTGACATCGATCACATAGCAGGAAACCTCCGTTCGGAGATCACCGATCTGGCAATTGAGACGGATCTTATCCAGCGGATGGCTTCGACCAGCATTAAAGCCAAAATAGTTGTGTTGGTTGCAGATAGCTTATGCAAAGGGATTCCCAAAATTTGAAGCAAACTACTAGGAATGATGTTGATGGATAATCCTGGATCGATGTGCATGCGGTCCATCTTGATCTCCCGATATACCCTGTATAGTACAGGGGCCTATCATGATAATTATTTTTTAGTAGCACGTCCTCATGTAAAAAGGTAAAGTTGGGCACCACTTCTATAGTATTGTGGCAGTGGGGACAGGAGACAGGGTCTTCAGCGGGAGCTTTGACTTCAGCGAGGTAAGAGTCGGCATGTAGTAATGCCTCACTTAAAGCCTTCCGCGTTTCTTTGGAGAGTCGCAATAGATCAAACAGAGACAACCTGGCAGGTATATTGGATAGATGTGCCAGTATGTCAAAGTTGTAGGGCCGATCCATGCTTTCGGGAACTGGCACCTTCAGAGATTTGTCAAACTGCGTCTCCTTCTACTTGGCTTTGTCTGTAGTTGGAGGCTTAGACGGGCCGGCTTCTGAGCTTGTGGAGGCAGCAGGAGCTTGAGAAGGTACCACTTCTTCTTATGCAGGATCGTACGTCCTAAGATAAGTCTTTTTCGATCGTGTCTCGCCAGATAGAACCTCGTAGATGGGAGATGATACCATATGGCATGACTTGTACTTCTTGCCCCTTTTGCTTTGGGAGGTAATACCCCCTGCGTCACTTCTTGCACAAGGTCCGGATGGACCCACATGATCTCACCACGTTCAAACGTGAGTGGCACCAAGGTAGGGTTGCGAGATGGCGGTAGGTTGACGACTTCCATTATTGCCTTGGGAATCGGAACCATGCCGTATGGGACTTCTGTAGAAAGAAAGTCGCCAAACTGAAGATAGATCATGTTAGAAGATACGACCTTATCTTCAGCTTTGAGGTTGATCACTTAGCTGTCGATAAGCAGTTGTATCTTCTTTTTTAGGACGATGCAGTCCTTGGTGGAATGATGCACGTACTGATGATAGAGACAGTACTTGGGATCGTTGAGCTGGTTCGCCTCTGTAGGACGTCGTGGTGGAGGCAGTGTCAACTTATTTCCCTTCGCTAACGTGTGAAAGATGGTAATGACATCATCTTCGTCAAAGGATAAGGTCTCCTTAGGCTTGTTGGAGGCGCCTTGAGAATTAGAAGCTCCTTTGGATGTGTCGACCTTCAGGACTTCTTTTTCTTTACCCCCACGAACATGGATAGTTTGAGGATGCTAGCCATTATCTTCGGACTTGGGTGTTTTCAATCCCAGTAGTTCCAAGTTAGGAACGTCATTTTCAGCAGCATCAGTGGCCCCAATAAAAGCGGGCCATGTATCATACTTATGTATTCCTAGACAAAACTTTACTGTATGAAGGAAGTTATGTCGACAAGTATCCATGAGTTCTGAGTCTGGTATGCCGAAGGGCATCTTCAGTGCTAGCCGCCTGAAGCATTCGATGAAGGCGATGACAGACTCAGTCCTCCTTTGCTTGGTTTCGATGAGGGTGGATATACTAACATGCATGCCACTCTCGTAAAACCTGTTGAGGAACAACCTCTCCAAGTCTTTAAATAAGTTGATACATCCGTCAGGCAGACTGCAGAACCATTCGAAGGCTACCCCCTACAAGGTGCTAATAAAAAGCTTCGACAAGAACGGATCATCTCTAGACAAGTGCAGAGTCTGCGTGTTGAAGTAAGTCATGTGCTGACGAGGAGAAGTCAACCCGTCAAAGGAATTCAGCGTCAGCGGCTTGTAGTTAGGAGGGCAAGTAGCGTTCTCCCACTCAGAGGGATACGGTTGAGATATCCCCATCTTCTGAAGCTCGTCTTTGTGTGAGATGGTTTCGAGACGAGCGACTAGGGAATCAATTGCATCCTGTTGATTGAGTAGGTATTGGAAAACGGCTGCTGAACGGTTATTAGGCGTCATTGGCGAAGGACCACCCCCAGTATTTGCAAGGTTTGGAGGAGGCGCAACGGAATGATACTCCTTTTGTAGTGAAGGAGGGTTGTTGCTGTGAGCCGGACGAGCGTGGGCCGAGACATTTTTGTTGAGATGGAGGAACAGCCCCAGCAGCTTGAACCGCCATGATACTGGTGAGCATATCGGTGATCTTGGCGAATGCTGTTTCAAGACCCTCTAGCCGTTTACTGGTCTGATCACTGGCTTCTTTAGGTCTTTCTCCGTCTGCCATGTATATAGATAACATGAGAGGATAAACAGAGGAAACAGTACAACTAGTGCTGATATTATCTGTCTTCGAGTGGGCAAGTCCTTCATCTTCATGTAGAGGAGGTAGATAGTTGCCATCGGATTCGGAGGGATCATTGTCCTCTGGAAGGCTACCCCCAGTGTGGAGGTCATTCGCTTCAGACTCTGAAGGAATACTACCCCCAGCTTGGGATTCTTCGTCGTCCATACAGAATCTTGCCTTTGACTGAGTACCCATATAGACTCCTTCAGATGTGACAGCCTGCTGGCCTTCTGTTGGTAGGCTTCTTCTTCTTCTTCTTCTCGCGGAACTGAGAGAGAAAGTTGGGTTCGTAGTCCACCGTCTTTGATTAGGGCTTCCGTAAGGGGGACCCATAAAGCCATGTTGGATGAAACACACAGTGGCTCATCGTCAGAGAAGTACAGCCGTTGAAACCAGACTTTCTCTGAGGTCCTTTTGTTGCTTTGGATAAACACAAGTTGATAACAATACTGGTGCATGGATGTGCACTATGAATTGTTATGTCCTCTCTCGCTTTACGCTTATGATTTATCATGTCGTGCAAGTCAGCATAAGGGAGTTTTGTCTTACAACCCATGTTGCATGCATCATCGAGCTTTGCATGCGGGTTCATAAGGAGAGTTGGTGCATCCAGACTTAGTTCACATGCAGGGGCAACTGCCACATCTAAGTTCTGTGATGTCGTTGAAGACAGTCCCATGCTATACGCGTTGGAAACCAGTGAGCCTGGGCGCATAGCCTTGGGCGCATGACTCTGGATGCCCAGCCTGCTGACGACAGAAGTATTCTGGTTGGGGTTATACGCCCAAACACTCCCATGAGCGCATGGCTTTGGGTGCATGCTTGGTAGAGCAGTGCTATTTTCTTCCAGTTTTGCCTCCTTCGTTTGTGAGCCTTGCCGGGTTTGTCCAGAGTGTCGCACACCCCGATTCTTGGCATCATAGTATTTTTCTTTGCAAGTCTCGGGTGTTGAACACCCTGTTGATGGCTGTACAGGAAAGAAGTCACTGGGCTAGTACAGCCTAGAACGGTATGAGCCTTCTCCATTTGGGGAACTTTTGTGGCAGAGTCATGCGCCCATGTGACAGAGTCCTTCAGTTGCATATCTGCTATGACACTAGCAGGATATGCGCAGCGAGCCTTCGAAGCCAAGTCTTACGAGACTTGTTTGGCTTTGCTGATTTTGAGGGAGTAGAGCCATCCCTCGAGAGCACCTCTTCGAACGCCTGCTGATCGAACTTTACGATCAGCATCTGATGTGCTCCCCACTTTATCGGTATCGGATTGCATCACCACCTTCTCGTCAGAGAAAAATAGTAACCAGCAGATTCACCATTTTTGTGGACACACACAAAAAGAAGAAGAAAATATTATCTTTTCTTTATTGGCGCAAGGCACCACAAATCGAGTACGCCTGAGAGATCCTGCGCTGAGGATCCCCGAGTACAAAAAAGAATTCTGGGGATTGGGACGATGGAGATCGAGCGACAGTTGCTCCTTTACTCCGTTAACACTCTGATTACAAAAGTGGGAGAAAACCTAAGAAAATTGCTAACTCTCGGCTCACTGGCAAGAAGTGCAGCAATTTGGCTCTTGAAAATGCTCTCCGTTCTGTGTTTGAAGAGGGATGAGGCCCCCCTTTTATGGTCGTTCTTGAGCTGGAATGATGTTATGCGCCCACATGAGGAAACACACTGGTTTTTATGTGGACACATTGTCCTGCTTTAGGCGCATAGGATGTAGGCGCATACAGGCTGCGAGATGTGGGGTTGGTTGTAGTGTTGACGTGGCTGCATGCTTCGGTACACGATTGCTCGTAGAGACTGACGTGACTGTATGCTTTGGTGCACGTTTTGATCATGGCTTTGACTGAGGCAGGCTTGGGCTCATAGCCGTGTCTCAGGCTATACGCCCTCCTTTCGGGAAAGCTAGTCTTGGGCGCATGGAGCTTCACTGGCTGGGCGCATAGAGCTTCACTGGTTGGGTGCATAGAGCTTCACTGGCTGGGCGCATAGAGCTTCACTGGCTTTGGGCGCATGGGACTTCATTGCTGAATTTTTTTATGCTTCTACAGACCACCTTGAGAACTATGATTGAAAGATCACTTATACCAATCTAGTACATATACATCGAGCATTTAAAAAAAAAATCTACTCTGTTCCACCTGAGTCACTTAATGAGAAATTAATGCGACAATGCTAAACACACGTTGACGATAGAGATGGACGACAATAACTTAACTATAAGGGCCTACTGGATCGAGGGAGAAAAAGCAGAGTTAAATGAGGTTAAGTGAAGAAATGTTAAGTGTTTTGCTTGGTTTGGAGGAAAAGTTAATTGGAGTGTGTTTAATAACTTTTGCTTGGATTTGAGATTTTAAGTGAAAGGGGATTAATAAAAGTAATAGTTACAAAAATATTCTTATTATATATCATAAAATTAAATTTGATTAAAATTTTAATTAGAACATGTCAAAATATCTTACAAATGAGGAAGCTATGGAAGAGCATGTTAAAAGAAATAAAAAAAGCATGATATTTTACAAGACAAG